>JABVXU010000295.1:0-69664 GCA_013365365.1 Cruorifilaria tuberocauda
ATGATGATGAAATTTTAGCTTTTGGGAACAGGTATTATTGCACAATATCATCTGAACAATCATACTATTAATACATGGATTCAAATAAATGTCGGATGGGGTTTTGCTATAACGTTATCTGTTATATCAGTTGCGCATATTTCCGGTAAATATTATTTATAATTAAAATTAGGCAGGATAATTTACCTGGAAAAGGTATAGTACAAATAATAATAAGTAATTAAATTAAATCTATAGAGAATCACAATAAGTAATTAAATTAAATCTATAGAGAATGATAAATGTACTTAAAGAGATGAATGTATATTCATTTTAACAGTTCAGAGATAAAATTAACAAATTTATTTGAATGGAATAAAAAAAATGATAATATTCATATGATAAAAGGTTAAATTCTCTCTCTCTCTCTCTCTCTCTCTCTCCCCCTCATATTCTTTGCTAATTAGGTGGACATTTGAATCCGGCAATATCAATATTATTTTTCACGATGGGTGCATTGGATGCTGTATCCTTGGTAGTATATATCATCTCTCAAAATATCGGTGCATTTCTTGGTGCAGCTGCAACCTACATCGTCTACCTTGGTATGATATGCTTATACGATGGAAAAATTTTCCTCAAAAAATTATTTCTGTAACAAATTTTGCAAATTAAAAAGTAACTGTAATGTAATTATTTATTCATGCATATGTTTGTTTTCCTTTGTTATTTTTAAATTCTTAAATTTGTCAATTATTCGTCATTGATAGGTTAAACAGGTAGGTTAATTGATAGGTTATTTCTATTCCTATGAACATTTATCATTATATTGGCAGTTATGATAAGATCAAATGAAAATTGCAGACGCAATAGATCAATTCGATCAAGGAATCAGATCGGTAGCTGGCCCAAATGGAACAGCTGGAATCTTTGCGACGTATCCTCAACCATTTCTGTCACCCTTAGCAGCATACTTGGATCAGGTTTTTCATACTTTAACTCGATCATGAAAGTAACAATAATCTTTTCACAAACAAAATTGAAGACAGGAAAAGGTCCACAATCATCAAACTATTATCTATTTTGGGATGAAAATGTTGAAATCAAGTTTTACGTTTTTCTATTATTCTGTTTACAAAAGAAATTTCCATGAATTCAGATTGTTGGAACAGGTCTACTTGCTTTTTGTGTATTGATGATTATTGATCCGCGGAATAAGATTCCCTCCGCGGCTCATCCATTATTATTCGGTATATCGTTACTTGTCATTGGATGTGCATTCGGATGGAATTGCGGTTATCCGTTGAATCCAGCAAGAGATTTCGCACCGCGATTATTCACTTATCTCATTTACGGAAAAAATGTTTTCACGTAAGTGATTGATATCCATTTCTAAAATCTTCAAATGCAAACGAGCAATAATTTCAAATTAAATTAAATTATTCTACATGTTTACTCAATCAATCTAAGCATTATTTAGGTATCCATGGACAGGTTGGTTCCTAGTACCAATAATAGGTCCAATACTTGGTGCGTTAATTGGTGGTTGGCTTTATATATTGCTAGTTGGAAGTCATATACCGGAAGAAGAGAAAGCGCAGGAAGACATACGGTTAAGAGAGTAATAAGGAAGTAAAGTAAAAGGGAACAAAGAGCACAATGATATTTGAAATTTTGAATTTAAATTGTTAAATGTAAAGAATTGAAATTTAAGTAAATTTATTTGTAATTAAAATAAATGCATAATTGCAAGTTAATATTTTGTCAAATTAAAAAATTCACATCAATCAGATAAGCATTTTCCATTTTATTGTTCTCATCTTTTGTCTTGGACGTAAATGCATGGATTGTTTATTGTAATATGTCTTGTATTTCTCAACTTATTCACTTTGCATCAATTGCCTCAAATTGATTAATTTCGAGCTATTAACCAAAAAAACAAATTTAAATCTTCGCTTAAATATAGCGGAAAATCATTATAGCTAGTTATTGTTGAAGTAAACAATTTTGAAATCACAAAGCAAGGAATTTTTAATTTTAATTTTGAAACCGAAATAAGCAAGAAACTTTTAATCAATGAAAATCCATCGGATGATGACGTTTATAAAATGAGAAATTAAAGTTAAATATCAAGCAAAACAAAAAAAAAAAAATTATGAAATAACATATATACAATATAAGCATGACATTTAATCGATCGTTTTAAACCACAAAAATCAATCATTTAATAATTCAGGTAAAAATTCATCTGGCCTAACTTCATCCCTACAATGATTTTTAAAAAAATGATTTTTTAAATTTAGAAATTATGAAGCATATCAAACAAAAGATTAATAATAATAATAATTAATGATAATAAATAAGGATAATAAATAATAATGATAATAATAATAGTAAATGTAATGTAACAATATCTTTGATTTCTATCTTCTAGTGATAATTAATGAGTGGATATACTGAAATGGATCATGAAATTTTACTTTAAAATAATCGGAAATTTCATGCTGTTAACAAAAAAATTTTAGTTCTCCATTGAATTAGAAATTTGCATCTATAATTTGATAATTTCAACTTATCTAACTAACTGATAATGACATAACAGTACAGGATGTAATTTATGCTAAATTTGATTAAATTACTGATATTATCTTTATCATATTTGGGTTTAGTTAAACTTTATATGAAATGACGTTCCATTATATTTACACATATATATATATTTTTTTCATGTATAACTTTGTATAACTTTGTGTGACTTATAAGTAAAATAATGTTAAACTTACAGATAAAAGTAATTTACAATGGAAAGCTTTAACATTTAAATGTTTCATGTGTTTTCCACATACTGTCAGGAAAAGAGAGTAATTAGGAAGGTCAATGTTGATGATTCTATCTCAACCTCTGGCTATAAGACCCTTTAGATTTCACTTAACTCAGAAGCTGATTCGGTAAAGTATGCAAAATATCAATAAACAATTTACAAAGGTTGCCAGGGCAACGCTTGTTTACATCCATCACGGAGAGAATGGTACCTCACAACATAAAGTGATATAACAACATCAATCAGATCGGATGACATCAATTTTCACTCATTTTCTATCATTTCATATTGATCCGAGACGATTACAAAAATTCCATGAACAGGTAAGAGATGAAAGTAAATTTTGGATGATTAAATTAATTGTGCAGAATCTGAGCGAAGAAAATCTCACTCAGTTATCACTTTTGCTATCACTTTATCACTTTATTTCGTTCGTTTTATCAGCTCACTGATAAAACTGATAAACTGATAAACTGATAAAATATATATAATTCATGGAGCTTCTGAAATTTCTTTGAATTATTCGTTCGCAAAGTTCTTCAAATGATTTCACTGATGTTGATAAGCTATCAAATTTATTTATGAATTTTAAAATTAAGGTGGAAGAGTTAAGTAATCGGAAAGAATCACAGAAAAATGATAGCTCATTTGATGAAAATCATTTTCTAAAACATTGCGCTGATTTATGGAAACAATTGGATAATTACAAACGGAAGATAGAAGGAATGAAAAATACCGGCGATCAGTCGAGTATCAAAGAAAATGTACTTGAAGATTTAAAAACAATGGCTGTAAGTTAAACATGTATTAAATTCATAATGAACCAATTAGTCTTATGTTAATTAATTTGAGTTAATTAATTCGTTAAAGAATTACCTAACATGCAACGTTAAATGGAATTAAGCAAAGTTTATATCACAAAAAATATCAAAAAAAAATAAACTGAACTAAGATAAACATTTAAACCTAATCGTACACATTTTAGATTATTGAATTCCCTAACGATCAATTTAGGATAAAAAAAAAATCAATAATGAATAGAATATATTACAGGATAAGTTATCAAATTTGATGAGTTCAAATAAAACTGCAACAGAGAATGATTCTGTTAGAATGTCTCCAACTGAAAATATAAGGTAAAAATTTCATAATTTCACAGAATGCTATTTGAAAAAAAAACTATGTTAAAAAATTGAATTTGAAATTTTATAGAGAAGAAAAGATTCCAATGGAAGAAACGAATAATTTAAAAGAAGTGGATTCAGTAAAAATGAAAGATTCATCATCATCGTCATCATCATCATCATCATCATCAGATCCAGATTATGATTCCGATCGTTCGATAGTTGAGGAACGAAATAGAATAGAAAAAATGAATTTAAAGTTAGACTTGTTTTTAATTATTGTGACATTTATAATGATAGAGAAATTTGATAAGAGAAAAGAAGTAAGTTCCAATATTCCTTACAACTTACTACTAAGTCATCAGTAGTAAGTAAGTTGTAGAGAGTGTTGAAAATAAAGTTTTATTTCTATATTTTTCAAAATTGTCAGTATTATTTGGGATTGTTGACAATATGTGGAATATAAACTTGAAATAGTTATGGGAAGTATTTGAAGATTAATTCGGCTAATTTCTTCCTGTAATTAAGACTGTTGAAGTGGCTTGATTTTAAGTAGCACTACGGATTACTTAATAGTATTATCATGTCTAAAGAAGTTACTGAAGTAATTTTAAGAAAATTTTGCTAATTCTTTCGGTGGATCATCACTGTATTTCAAAGTTTACTATTAGAATGGATAAACTTTTTAATTCAATAATTTCACAATTCTGATTTTAATTTTTTAGGGAAGAATTGAAAGATGCAGGAAGCACAGTAAACCGGAATAATCAATTCATTGCCATAGCTAATTTCGAAGCACAAGCAAAAAATGATTTAACTTTGAAGGAAAATGATTTAGTGCGAATTATTGCTACTCGGTTGGTTTCAAAATTTTTTTCAAATTTGTCATTTTTATTCTTTCTCAAAATGATCATAATTGCTTGAGCAATTATTAATTTAGACAAGATGGTTGGTGGTTAGCAGAGAATGTAAACGGTGATCGTGGATTTATTCCGAAAACATTTCTGAGAGTTTGCGAAGAATGTGAAGAAGTAAGAGCAAAAGAGTCAAATATACCTTTGTCAGTGTCACAGCAGACTGTTCCCACAAAAGTAAGGCAAGCTGAAAACTTCCGAATAATCAAAAATAATGAGATTGTTGAAAAATCAAAAGCTTCAGAAGAAAATGAGCAGCATGCAAATGTTAGTGGTGCAAGTACGTTTACAGAAACTTCAAATATTGCACAAGTTATCGAAACTAAAATTCTTGAAGAATCTGCCTCTGGCTCTGATAATAGCAAAATTTCGGGACAATATTTGAAGTTACCGGAGGCGAAAATTGCAAAAACTACCCTATCGGTAAATATTTTTTTCATTTTTTTAACTTATCAAACAAATATACTTTCATTAAATTATTTTATTTGAAGTTACCGGAGGCGAAAATCGCAAAAACTACCCTATCGGTAAACATTTTTCCCATTTTTTTAACTTATCAAACAAATATAATTTCATTAAATTATTTCATGTTTATTTATCAATTCATAAATTATTTCCAGCGATCGCTCATTCAATCTGCAATTATACCAAATACATTTGAAAGAGATAATAATTACAGTAAGTTACTTAACAAATCTCAATTTCATTATGAATATTAAAATATTACTTACTTCATAATTTTAAATTTTATTGATAATGCATGTATAAAATGATATACTCACACATCTTTTTCGAGTAAAAATCTAAAAAATATTTGAAACAAAGTCGGTATTTTGCTATAACTTTGTTTAAATGAAGTAAATTATATTCCAATTGCAATTTGATAATATTTTTTTTCAGGTAATCATTTAACATATGAATGTTATTTGGCACCACGCCTCTGTAAATCAAATTATGCATTTCATGATATTTACTGGAATTATGAGGATAATAGAGTAAATTTTCTCGTATCCATTCTATTCATTTCTTTCTTTTCAATTATTTTTTGCTGGTAGAAGAATTTGTATAACTTCTATTTACAGTTACGAAAACGACGAGTTCGAGTAAGTAAAATGATCAAAGTAATTCGTTTGGATAAAGTACGATTGGATGGAATTGATGTTCATTGTCGATTGGTACGAGCGTATTTATCCGATGAAAAGAGTACGGAGGAAAAATATCAAATTGTAATCTTTCACAAATTTTTTCCTCACATCTCTCTATCATTGTTATATAAAAATTAATTATTGATTGATTGAATTTAAAAAAGTTAAATAATTGAGCTAATAACTGTGAATCAGATAAAAATATTTGCCATATGAATAATTTGTAATATCATTTTTAGAAATTAATAAATAATTTACAGGTGAGTAATGTTTATACAATCAAGGCATGCTTACGTACACGTGACCCACAAACGTGGACTTTCTCTACATCGGTAAATGCATTACTTAAATTTTATCGGTTTGAAATTTCTTGTAATAAATATTGCTGTTAGTACGATGAAAATTATTAATTAGCAAGAAATGGTACTTAAGTTTGAAAAAAAGGTTGTAATTATTAACTGCTATAGTTAATTGGTTTCTTTAGATGATTTTTATGCTGCGACTGATTAGATATGATTATGAAATTTTGACGAGAATCATGCTTACATAATTACGTACTTAAATTACTTACTAACTTACATACTTACTTAAATACATATTTAACTTAATAATCTTCATGATATCATTCATATACTTTCTAATTAATTAATATTTTCTGGTGTTAAATTATCAATATTATAAAAATTTTTAAGAAAGATATACAGAAAGTACCACTTAATTATCCATCGTTCATCGTACGTTCAAATTACAAGCAGAAAAGTGTAATGTTATGCCTGGAAGCTATTATCGTATTTAGCGATCATGTAAGTAATTAACTCTTAATTTAACTCTAAATTCTTAATTTTTCAGTATGAGAGAATAGAAAATGAAAACTACAAAAATTAACTTCATTTAATTGTTTATTTTTGATTTTTTAAAATTAAATTCATCCATACCTGACCGTATGAAATATACGTGATAATTGATCACTAGCAAACAGATTTTTAAGTAAGAAATAGAAAGATGATACTGTTGGTAATTTGAAAGCTAACAATTATATACTGTAATTACAGGAAGGTGAAATGTCACAACAATCACTTGGCTGTGTTACTTTACCGATTATTGATGAAAATGGACATTGTTGTATTCAAAACAAGTATTTTTTTTTGAGATTAATTAAATTGAACTCAAATATTTTATTTGAATTGAAATTTATTCGTTGATTTGCTAGCAGACGAATAATTTGTCAGAAATTTGCTGATAAAAATTCAAATTTTGCAAGTAGTTGAGTTATAATTTCCAAAAAAAAAAAATTAATGAAACTTTAATTATTTTGAATAAATAAAGTCCTCATCTTAATTAATTTTTCAAAAAATTTTCAGAAATTATTCCACAAATCTATTTACGCGCAATTCTCTTAACAAAAAAGGTACCAAAATTTATGAAACAGATTATTCTCTTAACAGTAAAGATACCAAAAGTTATGAGACAGAGTATTTCCTTAACAGAAAAGGTACCAAAAGTTATGAAACGGAGTATTTCCTTAGCAGAAAAGGTACCAAAAGTTATGAGACAGAGTATTTCCTTAGCAGAAAAGGTACCAAAAGTTATGAGACAGAGTATTTCCTTAACAGAAAAGGTACCAAAAGTTATGAAACAGAGTATTTTCTTAGCAGAAAAGGTACCAAAAGTTATGAAACAGAATATTTCTTTAGCAGAAAAGGTACCAAAAGTTATGAAACAAATGCATTTCCTTAACAGAAAAGGTACCAAAAGTTATGAAACAGCTATAGAACTTATTAAAACTACTGAAAGAATATCCTGGCAATTGTTTATATGCTAGGGAATTTCCTAATGATACATGATGATATCCACTATAATATAACCTTGATCAAGCGTTAAGTTAACAGTAATGCTACGAAGTAAGATTTTAATAATAAAATAAGCAAATGAAAATAACTCATATTGTTAATTTATTTCAAATAAGTTAAATTAATAAGAAATGAAATCTAAAATTTGAAAATAATGACTTTTCGAAATTTAATTCTTTAACATTGAATTAAGAAAGTAAGTTTTGAATTTAAATGCACTGTTGAAGCTAAAGGAATTTAAATTATAGATGTAATCCCTGTAAATACTCAAATTCAAATAACTTTTCGAGTATCGGATATTCCAAATGATATGGTTCATCAAGTTGAGTAAGTACATTACCGTTGGATTTATTCTATTTGAATTCCTAAAATAAATCTTGTTACTTAATTAAAAAAACTTAATTAAGAAATTTCAGAATAATCAATTAGTTAATTTATTCCTTTGCGTTAATTTCAGTTCATTGCCAGACATTTTCCTATGTCATGCATTGTTTCTACCGATGTTTTTCTATTATCGACGTTTGTTAGGTCAATTTTTGACAAAAGATTCCGATAATTGCAATAGTGCAGGTAATTTAATTATTATTTCCGAAAGTTTATTTTTTTTAATTTGAAAATAAACGCTTTAAAAAAGGCATTTAATTTGTTCGAAATGTTTCAGCACTTAAAGCTGAACCATTCCTTGCTACATTTCCGGCTATTGCTGATCAACCTGATATTATGGAAATGCTATGGCAACTTTGGAAATTTCATGAAAAAAATCTAACAAATAAAAAGGTAATGAAAATTTTCGCATTTTCGATTTGTTCATTAATTAAACTTGTCATTTTGAAAAATTAGGAAAAAAAAATCTTTTAATTTTAGATTTCTGAAATTGAGGAAGCCGAACGATTCCGTTCATTCTTCCTAGCAACCGGATTTATTCTTCATCAAACCGTTCCAATGATGGAATTCAACTGGGCTGATCCTCGTTGCTTTGCCGATCGACAAATAAAACTTACTCATTTCCGGGAGCAATATTTACATCATTTTGATGCTATCAAATATCTTAGCAGACAACGTTGTCATCCAATTAATGTATACAGTTATGCGGTTGATATTATTGGACCTCATGCAATCAGTTGATATTAAAATTTTTTTAAACTAAAAAAGCTTGGCTCTTTTAAGAATAGTTATAACGGAAAATGGTAGATAGAAATATATTAATAATTCCATCCTGGCTCAAATAATCAGATCAATTCCAGTAATTTTTTTTTTTTTGCCATTATTACAATAACTATTTGTCTTGCATCATCTGATCTAACCATTAAATTTAATACTTTTCGAAATTATTGGATGATAAGAACAGCTTTCGGAACAGTTCCGATCTAAAATCTAATTTAAGATGATATAAATTAAAAATGCAATCAGTTAATTATAGTTATTTAAGTATTTTCGGAAATTAAAATTTATTAAAAATCCCATAACTTCACTTTCTGTTTCCTTGAAACCGAAAAACATTCTGAGAGATATATGTATGAAAGAAATTATTTGTCATCTGTAAATTGTATATCATCGTATCAATCGGAAATAAAAATGCTTTTTAATCATTTTTAATCTGACAGATACAATAAAATATTACTGGAATAAATGCGTATTTTATTAATGAAATTGGCTATCTCTTGTTATACTTGGAATTGTAAGGAAATATTATCTTATAATTACATTCAAAATTAATTAAATGAACATCTGCTATATATAATCGTTAATTTTATCGATTTTTCATTCTACGAAAATTAAATTATGATCATGAACATTATTAGTTTTTCTTCCGTTCGGAACTATCAATGTTAGTTGTTGAGTATTTTGAGAGAAAGAAAAAAAGAATAATTAATTATTGTATGTATCACCTGAAATGCTCTTCTTCCAATTGCAATATTTTTTACAGTAAGTTTGAATTTTTATTTGTTTTTTTTTTTTTAGTTTTTGTAATATGTAAATGTATGATGATATTAATTGGTTGATTAAATTAATCAAAAGTGCATAATAAATTTTGTTTCATTATTTTTTAACTTAAATAATTCTTTAACAAGTTTAAAGTTCAAATATTCTTGATCATAAGGAATAAAAAAGAAATGTAAAAGGTAAAGAATAAAACTTTGCAGAGAGCTTGTAAAATAAATAATGATTTTTGATTGAAGAATATGAATGAATGAACAAAACAAAAAAGGCATATATCATTATCATTTATAAGTTACTTCGACGAAATTTATCGGTTAGTTCTACTAAAGTGATAAAAGTAGATGGAATTCTATAGTACTATAATAGATTTAGAAATAATGAATTGAAAATGGATTTCTTATCAAGACAAGAGAACCAGTTTTATGATTATTTAAGTTTGAAAATGAAACAAATCATTATTGTTAATTCCATGATTACTTAAATTTGGAAACAAAAGAAATGATTATTGATAACAGATGAAATCGAATTTGTAAATTCCTTATCGAATTGTTATAATTCGATAAAAATTGATAATATTTTAAACATAGATAATAAAATAACAAATTATTTAAGCATGTATAATTTAAATGTGAAGAAATCCATGATTTCCATAATATCACAATAATATTCCTGGCTAATGCTTCATCTCGTTTAGCTTATGCGCTAAATAACTGTTTGTTTTTAATTTAATTTACAATTCTTATTAGCATTGTATACGTTTGTATGTTTTTTTTTTCCTAACAATAATTTAATTACTCTTAGAAATTCATTACTAGAATGATTAAATTACAGATATAACGTAATGGTAATGCTGGTAATCTTAATAGTTCAGATAATTAAGTCTTTACTTAAAGATATTAGATTATTCATCTTTCAGGGGCAATTTTCTTTTAATATTGTGAAAAATCATGCATGTGAAAAGGAAGTGAAGCGAAATTAAGATGTTTTTATTAAAGAAAAGATTCGAATTAATGCGAAATTAATGTGATTGATTTGTAAAATTAATTAGTAGCTGAAGGCATTCAATATAAATTAAAGCAGGTATAATGCAGGAATTAATGTAACATTTTGTGAACTTGTTTTTGATGATAAAGAGAGAGGAAGAGAGAGAGAGAGAGAGAGAGAGAGACTGGAACGGTACAATAAGTGATTTCCGATGGAATCTAGGGAAGAGAGAATTGGATGGAGAAGATTCGGGAGATGCTGTAACTTGTTTTGTATTATGGAACTATTTCCTCATATAACATTCCTTCAATTTAATTCACTTCAACAAAAACTTGCTTTTCTTTTGCTTTCTGAATGAAGCAAAAACAGCAATTATTTCCATGATATACCACTCTTTCATCCAAACCAATATGATATTTGCTGATTTCCTGATAATATTTACAGTGGTTTAAATCACAGAATGATCAACTTTGAGGTAACTTCACTAATGTTATGATTTTAATGTTAAATTAGAAATATTTGATACCAAATTTGACATCCTGTAAAATAATTTTGGAGTTGTTAAGCTTCCTTCTCATATGCAGTCATACAGAACTATGATATTTTGTTTAAACTTCCAGTTTTCTCCCGTGATTTGTAATGCTTCCACTCATCATTGATGGAAATTTCTTTAGTCACCACTGTAGTTCAAAAAAGAGCTCCAGTGATCTGCTCAGGACAAGCACTACATAAACACACGATTCGGTTATTATTTTTATTCAATCACATATAATAGTTGATCATTCAATAAATACGTCAAAACTTGGCTGGATTCAATTTGATGCATAATATGCCTACGAAATCTATGATTCTACTTCATTATAAAACTAACATTCAATAAATGGAAAAGCAAAAAGAAATAAACGACAAAAGCCATAAATAAATTAACAATAAAAATCGAATGATCCTTCATCATTAGTAAATGGCAGGCTCAGAGTAGTAAAAAACGATCGGAAATTTGTAAAAAAAAGAAAGATTTCAAAAAGCCGAGAGGAACTTACTAAATAATTATCTTACATTTCGATTTAGATGTAATTTGTGCATATTCACGGGAATAAATCCTATCTATGTGTAAAATATTTAATTTGTTAATAACAGTATTTGAATACTGGGAAACGTTACTTCTCGATACTATGAGCTGCTTTTACTAGTGCCTCGTATGTCTCTATTTCAATTTGTATCACAGCTCGCGCATCATCTTCCATCGCCTCATGGGCACGTCGCTGCGCCGAGCTCAGTTCTTCTTCAGCCTTCTGCAAATAAAACAGCTTTTTCATTCAAACTGAGCATAAAAAAAAATGCAATTTTGAATGAGGATAGTCTATGATAGTATTGTAAAAAATATTTACAAATTAAGACTAGAAAAATTAAATAGAGATCTACAAGAATGTACCGCTAAATCGATATCCTCAACTCTGACTGCTTCTTCCGCCAGAATTTGACAAGAACCATCTGGATTCATAGAAAGAGTACCAGATGAGGCAAAATATTGGAAACTTTTATCTGAAATATAAAAAATACTCCTAAATATAAGCAATTCACAACATAGATGTATTCAATTTTCACTTGATATTCAAATTTGGTAATTTACCATCTTTGTCCACAATTCGAACAACACCCGGTTTCAGCATTCCTAACACCGGGACATGTTTTGGTAGGATACCAATTGAGCCATTCAAGGTAGAAATATCAACCTGCTTTACTACAGTATCATTAAAGAAAACCTGTAATATAAAAATATACGAAAATATCTCTGATAATAATTGCAAGTTAAACTTTATTTAATCTAAACAGTAATTCTTGTTATCCATTAAAAGATCACTACATTTGCAATTCAATTCGAAATCTTCGAAATTATAACTTAACTTCCAATGGTAGCAGCTCTGACTGAAATTTCGTTTTGAAATCTAAGTTGAAAGGAATGTTTAGTAAACCATGTAATACTGCTCAAACTAAAACATCGTCATACCTCAACAGGTGATGCAAAGGTCAATCGTAATTCCTCAGCATTTACTGGTTCTTTTGCTGCACTATGTGCAGTTTCTGTTGCAGCGTAACATCGCCGTAAAATATTCGACAATCTATGAATGCTACGCCTTGATAACATCCTTAAACTTTCATAAGAAAATATCAACTCATTGTTTCAATCAGTAGACATGCATGCTAACATACGTGAGATTATTTCTCTTCAAGTATAAAAGCATAAAGACGCAATTCAGCATGAAGCCCTTATTAGCTGAAGAAAAAGGATATCCAAAATGGAATAATGAAAAAAATGAAAGATGTAAATTGAAATTTATCTCAAAATTAAACTCACTCTTTCAAATAGTACTCAAATATTAATATCTTTAATAGGTTAAAAGTGAAAAAAACAAAAGGAAAAAGAAGCAAAGAGACATCGGAGAAGATATAAAAAAAGTGAGATCAGATGATAAGGGAAGATAACAAAACACCTAAAAATGAAATGAATGAATATGATTTGTTGCAAAATGGTTACTTTGGGCATTTTTAAACCTTCTTTGAGACGTAGTACAAGCAAGCCATTATGAAAGTTTTATATCTCAGGTGATTTGATTATATTTGCCAAGTATAACCTGGTCTGATTTCAATGAATGTTAAGATGAATACTATAACACTCTTGATTACGGGAAAATTTCTTACTAACTCTACAAAATATCAAATAAAAAATTCTCTTTCAACGAACAGTCATTACGAACAATAGCGCTTTTTGTGCCTGCTCTCAGGCGTAATGAGAAAATTAGATTAAATAAAAGAATATGATAACCCTAACGTCATAATGACACCTAGCAATTGCTTACAACAACTCTAATAAATAGAACTTACCGTTCCATTCATGCATATATCATAATCTATTACTGACCTGTATAATGAAAACACTGTTAATCTCTTTTGATCTGATGATTATTAATGGCAAATGAAAAGACCTTGCGTATCTTCAAACTTACTATATCTGTCAACTACATTATGCCACAAATATCTTATTCGCACAAATAACCACTAACCGTCGAACTTTTTATAAAGTCTGTTTATAAATTCTGTTTTTATAAAATCTAGAAAAATCGTCGGTTATGCAAGTGTGACAAACAATTGTTCTTTATGTTGGTGAAAAAAAAAAAGTTAAATACATTAATGAATGCATACAGATTTTATCAAAAAAAGGAATTTGGGGACAGATGTTCAAGAGACATTGAGAAAACTTGAATAATCATTGAAAAATTGATGATGCGGGCATCGTTATAAATATTATGAACAAAAAGAATGCATCAAAATCATATTTTACGGGAAGCACAGAGAAGTCTTTTCTGCATAAAATGATTTAAATAGGTGAAAAACATACACAAAATAACAGTTTTATAGAAATAATAATCATATCATGATCTCCGTGCTTTTGAAATATTATTTTTCCATCTTTATCCCACCTTCTTTCTCACCTAATCTAAACTACTACCAAACAAACTAACCCAAAATCTGCTATTAAAACATACTACAAAGTACACAAATGATATAGCTCGAAAAGTATTAAACTCACTGTACAATCAACTTCACATTTTAAATCTACCTCAGGAAGTAAAAAAAGAGATCTGATTTTCTCCTACCAAAATATTACAGCAAATGACCTTCCAACTTTCACATCTCCGTTTATCAAAACCAGATATTAACTTGAAAAGCAAAAATCCATGGAAGGATAAAAAGTTTCTTACATCTGCCATTTTACTGGAAAATAAATGAGAAATAAATAGTTAGGTTTGAAAGAGATAAGATCTGTGTAATGAAAGCATTATTCACACTGTTCAGAGATGACAGAAGAACGACAAAAACCGATCCGTTAATTAAACATCATATGGCGATTGATTAATCGGGCATGTTTACTGCACATTACAAAACGCAACAAAACACAAAGATTGAAAAATCAAAAAAATAAAAAGTAGTAACGTTCAACAAATTTACATACAATAAATACTGGAGATATTTCAGAGAGGGAGAAATTCAGAAAATTCATATTTTTTTACATGATAATCGCTTCGGATATTATAATGCTAATGATAATTTTCTTCGGTGATCTTATCGATGCTTGGAATTCATTTTCTAGTAAAAACGAAATTCGCTAAAATGCGAAACGATCTTAAAACCAATTAAATAAATTAAATAATTAAATAAATACAATTAATAATTAAATAAATATAGTGAGTGTTGCCTATTATATTATACTGTTTTTCAGATTCATTGAAATATTCACCCTCTATGACTAAATAAATTTCATTAAGATTAAAAAACCAAATTTCACAAAAAGAAACAAGATCCATTAAAGATATGAAAATAAATTACTCGCTTGCACCTAAAAAATAAATAGTAAGCAAGCAGCAGAGGCATGCAGAAAATGCAGATTCATTTCCCAACTCTATCTGCAATTTCGTTAGTGCTGAAATGCCAAAATTAAGAGCACAAAGTAAATTCCTTGAGTTTATTATCAGGAAATAATGAGTTTTCTGCAACCCCTCATTGGTACAGTAAACCACGAAGTTTTAATATGCACATAAATAAGAAACATAAAGATAAATAGCAAGAAAATATAAGGAGAAGGATTATTAAAACAGAGAACAGACAAGTAAAATTGAGAAGTGGAGAAATATAATCAGAATTCATTTCGAATTTACAAAGGAACAAAACTAATATGAATGCCACCCAAGCTAAGATAACCAACTCATTATTAAATTCAAAGCATGCCGCAACAACCATTAGATTATAACAGCATAACAAAAAAGATAACAGCAACTAGATTTTTGGTGGACGACATAAAAAATAGGAAAGCTAAAAAGGAATCACGTATTAAATAAGCTAAAAGAATAGTCATGTGGACGCAAAATTACATCTTCGAAGCACCTCACATGTCGTTGCCAAGTGAAGCGAAACCAGAATATACTGGAGAGAAAGCGAAATAATAAAAAACGGAAATGAGACGGGAAAATTTACCACAAAAGATTTATCATAAAACTTTTTAAGAACGTTCTCTAGCACCAGGTCATCATACTCCACTTAAGACTAGTCGATGTAAAGCATAAATATTCTGGCAGGTTTACACCAAGATTTCCTTTCTTATACCACTGAAGAAAGATTGCTTACGGGGAGCAATCCTATTAAATCAGATCATTTTGAAAAAAAAGCGGCAAACCCGGTGGTTCTTATCGGATCCAACCGGACAAGCGCCTTGAATTTCAGATTGTGAAAGATCCGTTGATGTATAAATTAATTCATTTCGAAAGTCATATCATTACGAAAAATAACTTTCAGCATTGTTATCTTCCTTCGCACCAAAATGTTTTAAATCGTCGAACAAACTTTGCTTGATTTTCGATATTTCACTTGCTTCCTCCTGCAAACATGGTTTTACATGTTTGAAATATAGCAAATAAAGCGCAAAATATGAAAATATTCATATAATCACCTCATTAAAATGTTTCATAAAAAAATGATTTGATCACTGGTTTTGATTTTTTATCATTAATTTAAAT
Organism: Cruorifilaria tuberocauda; assembly: GCA_013365365.1. Taxonomy (NCBI): domain Eukaryota; kingdom Metazoa; phylum Nematoda; class Chromadorea; order Rhabditida; family Onchocercidae; genus Cruorifilaria; species Cruorifilaria tuberocauda. Next base: position 16,329 of record JABVXU010000295.1, read on the forward strand.
GCTTGTTTATAAACTCATACTATTAAAGAACAGATAAACGAGATAATGAAATAAAAGTGTATTATTTTTAGCAAAATAGAGAAATCACTGTCGAGGATAACTGACAATTACTGAACTGGAAAGCCATAGTGTAATTATTCCGATAGATAAAATTAAACGAAATTAAAAATAACAAAATTATATGCACAAAGAAACTAACATTTACTTGTCCTCCAGAACTTGAATTAGTGTTTGAATTATTGCCAGGTCCATTACCTTGATTGCCACCAGCTACAGCATTCGGAGGTGCACCAGATTGTGAATGTACTGAACCAGGACCACCAACTCCAGCCCCTGCTACTGAGCCTGGACCACCCACTGGTGCCTGACTGCCTGTATTTTACATAAAATTTAGTGAGAAATCCAATGCGGATAACTCACGCAAATCACAACAGAGGACCGTTTCAACACATGAAACATGTTTTCAAAATAAGTTACCATACATTAATCGGGGAAGACAAGGAAATTATAACCACCCACAGGCATTATTAGTAGGTGGAATGGGTGAAATAAAAGGAGTGATAGTTAAACACCGTCTACGCCTCAAAGGAGGGAGACAGAGAATCAGGTCCTGCGAGCAGTCGCACCGCCATCAGAAAATCGCGGCAACTGGACCGTTTTCACTTTGTTAATACTGAGTGCAGGGTTGTAAATTGAAACAGATGCCATGGGGCCTGTAACAAAAATAAACAGCTCCCCTCCTATGAATTTAGAAACATATGGTCAAGTTACAAAATATAACGAGAAGAAAAGTAGGAAATGAATAACCCAAAATTACAAACCTGGTCCACCTGCTGTACTCGGTGTACCACCGTTCAATCCACCATGCGTGGAAGCAGGTGACTGTTTCATTTCTTCACCGTTCAACAATGAACCAACCTGCGGTTCAGGACCAGAACCTGGAGGTCCAGCTGAACCTCTACCACCTGCTCCCGGAGTCATGCTACCCTCAGAACCATGCATTACGTACTGCAATGAAATATTTTTAACAATGAAATATTTCACGTAAACACAAGTAAACAAGATTAACTCTGCATTCAAAAAATAGATTTTATCTACCTGATATTGCCGATATTATTAAAAAAAAATTTTGTCAACTTAAATAAAATAAAATACCGGTATGTTTGAGGCAGTCGACATCATCATGTAACCCCTTGGATCAGCCTGTCCATCAGGTCCCGCTGGCATCGGTCCTTGCGGTCCTGGTGATGACAATATCGAAGGAGTTGATGAGCATATCGCACCATTTGGCATCATCGCATTCTTAAACAACGGGATATAACTAATACATCATAAAACTATGAAATTTAAAAGAAGTTTAAATGTAAGTATTTGAAAGTTTTGAAAAACGGTTTATTATTATTACAACAATTATATATCATTTTTCTTTTCTATCTTAAATTGAAAATCGCATTTAGAAAAGTTCTCATAAAGCAACAGTATTTGCAATATACTCAACTATAAACGCCATTATGCATCTCGAGGCAGAATATAAGATCGGAATAATCTAATAAAAATTAAAAACGTACTGGAGGGAAAGGAGTGCCTGTTGGAGACTCCATGTACATTTGAGAACCATATCGCATTGGACCGTTTGGTCGCATTCCCGGGAAATTCTATAAAGGTTGATCTCAGAGCAAATTCTTTTTTCCAAAATTTATATCCCATTGCTTTCAAAAAACAAAATATGTATAAATAGGAATATTTAGATTCATAAAAAGCAACGGGTGACGACAACATATTGAATGTTAGGAATGATACGAATTAGATAGCCTAAATATATACTTCAGTTAAATATCAAATGTCACATGTCGCAGAATTGTAGCTGCCCTTTCATTAAACAAATTGTGAAGAATTCAAATTCGTAGAACAGCATAATTATAAATTTGAGCTGCACTGATATAGACATACCGTTGGCATACGCATCGGGCCTGCACTTGGAGGTAGTCGCTGTGGTTGCATGGGTCGCATTTGTTCACCAAACATATGAGGCGGTCCCGCACCTGGAAATCCAGCACCCGGTGGCATAGCACCTGGGCCTGGTGGACCACTTCTTGACGGCATAGCATACCGTGGTGGAACTGGGGCAAAACTTCCAGAAGGAGGCACACCTGTAAATTATCAGAGCGATCATCATATATAACTAGTGATTCAACTTTAAGACAGCTAAGTTGTTCATGAAGTTTTGAAAATTTTTTTAATATCAGATTAAAATACTTTATACTATACATGTATATGGAAAAGGTGAAGAAGTACAACTGAATTTTGTTACTAATCCTAATATATAACCTGAAATGGGTGACGACTGACTAGTTGTGCCTGATGGTCCCGGTTGTCCACTTCGTGGAGGATAATAACCAGCGGGCATAAGTCCATCTGGTCCTGGTCCAGGTCCCATACCAAGAGGGCTAGCTGCTGCTGACGGAAACTGTAACAAGTGCAAATAACAATTCAAAACGAAAAAACATATAAAACGTCAAAAATAATGAAAGAAATGGTAAAACAGTCAAATGCATGATAAAACTTATTAAATAAAAGTAAAAAATATGATGACCAACCAGATGAGATCCGTGCATACCATTCATCATTGGTGTAGCAGCAGGACCCGGAGGAACGCCATGATTTGCATTCATAAACCCCTGCATTCAAAAAGAATGAAAACTATATTACACATTAGCCATATTTTTCATTTTTTTAGTCATAAAAATATTGTATTCAATAGCAACTGCTGGAAAAAAGAAACGAAGTAATTACCAGAAAAAAGCTTACGTATTCATGGAAAGCTTTAGCTTCTTGTGAAGCTTCGCATGTGTCTCGCCTTTCTGGAGCTGCTGAGTATAGATCCCAAAATAAACTGCAAAATTCCTCAAATGATGGATAGCGACAAAAATCCAAACACAATGAGATTTTTATTTTCTTATTAAACTTGAAATTCATAAATGTAAACTTACAAGAACCAATTCTGCAAAAATCCTGGTGCGTCACCAATATTGATTTGCTTTGATACGTTATTTTGCTGAAACAATCCACGATTTTCTTCATTCCATATTGGTTGTGAAAGTAAAGCATTTTATGACAAATAGTGTTGACGACTTCCGCTTTAGTTATGAAACCCTCATCTCATATTAACTAAATTTTCAACTTGAGAAAATGAAGTGAAAGATTTTCAACCCAAGGTTTCAACAAGACTCTATAAAAAATTTGGAAAATGATGCATATGGGTAAACCACTAACAACTCCAGAAATCAAAAAAACTATATAAAAAATTTACGACTGTAATTTCTAACCGATAGCATTTCGCCTTTGAATGATTCAGCAGTTTTTGTTGCACCATTATGCACCAAATATTCATATACAAATCCAGCAAGTCTGCAATACCACCAATATAGTCGTATAATGAAACTGACCAGTAACCTCTATCCTTTTTCATATATGACAGTACCAATGTGGAAGATAAAGCATTCGACACCGAGCAATGAATTTCTTAAATATTTCCTAACTGGCGGAAAAAAACTTACTTTTCTTTGGCAGCAGCTTCACTTTGGCTTGTTAATGTTGTTTGAGTGCGATTAGATGGTGGCCCCTTTGGCTGTTGTGCAAACATTCCAGACAAAAATGATGTTTCTTTTCAGACTGTTCTTAATGTATCGAAGGAAGATGAACAAAGATGCATAATAATAACTTAGTATAATACCATAAACCAATAGAATCTTCACACAATCTAAAATAGTATTAAACCGTTTATAATTTAAATATATTTGCACACTTAAACCATTGCTTAACGCAAAGATTGAAACATTTACATTAATACAAAATATTTCACTGATAAACATTTAACTTTGTCAGTTTGACGAAATGCTTGAATAAAAAATTGACTAATCAAGAATGATAATAGTTGCAGTACCACACTGATCATCATAAACAATATTCAAAACAGCACGAAGGGAACCATCTAAATAGCATCTCTAACGAAAACACGTTGTAGCAGAAACTAATTAATTAATCTTACTATGATTCCACCGATAAAGTTTGAAGGTTTTTGCAAATAAATTCAATAAAAATGTATAAATTAGAGTTAACACTGACTACTCTGATTATAACATAACTTGAATATAAAAGACAAATTATTTATAGGCAAATAATTACCTAACATTAAACAACGCAAACAATATCGTTAACATACTTTGATGATGGGAAAACAATACAAGTAAACTACTACTGATATTGTAGTTAACAACAAATAAACTGAAAGTTTTTAGAAAATTTTCAAATGGTTATTCTCATAATTTTACATTATGAAGTAACAAATAAAACTTCTTTTGATGATTGAGAAAATAATACAAGTAAAACTACTACTGATATTGTAAACGATAACAATAATAAGTTAACGGGAAATAATCAGGTATATATTAAATCATTAATATATGGAATAAAATATATTCCATTGCTGATAATAATCTATCCACTGTGAATATAATGAAAGATTTGAAAATCCATTACTATAACAATAATAATAAGAATAACAATAACAATAACAATAACAATAATAGCAATAATTTAGCAATAATCGAGCGTTTAATTAATCGAGCTAACAACAGAGAATGAATGCGAGTAAGAAGAAGCAGTTAGCAGCAAACACACAACAGACAGAGAGCCTCTGATACGTCCCTCGAACCGATGAATTAATTGTGAAAATATATGCCAGCAAAACACATGTCAACAACCCATCTATATACACACACACACACACACACACACACACATACACGCACACACATACACGCACACGCACCCACATACATAGACATACACGCATATATAAATAAACTGGACGACCCCCAAGCTACTCTCCGCGACAGCAACAAACGCGAGAAGTGGCGTCGTGCATCTGGCGAATGTCCAGCCGCCCTCTATATCGATCGAGAGGAGGCGCATCCTATCAACTACTATTCCTCTACATCTCCTGCAGGTCACTTCCCACCTGCAATCTCTCTCAGGTTTCCCGAGGTTTCTCGATAACGGCATCCTTTATTATACTTCTTCTACTGGATTGGATCGCGATCGCATCCTCTTAGTGAGCATCGCTGCTCCAATCTCTTTTACACACACATACAAAATAAACATGAAGGATTGGTGGAAGGGGGGGGGGTCGCAACTTTTGCGTTATTTCACATACACGCAGACATAAACAGACACAGATGCTACACACACATACACACATGCATACACATATATACAACCACCTTCTATATATTGTTGAGGGACTTACGGCTTGACGGATTGTCACCCCTACACACTACCCGGTGAGCAATTACACCGATATGCATGCTACGACGAGAAACGCACACATGCATACACACATATACAATCTTTACGGCAATCGTTGAAACTGAACCCGGAAACATCCCGAAATTCACTAATTCAAAATAAATATTTTCAAGCATGTCGGAAGTCTCCATATATTATTTGAGATGGCAATTGAAAATTACAAGGTAGTGACGTAATAGGAAAACTGATCCGGTCTACGTTAGAGGGACCACCTGCAACTGCAATAATTCCTTTTCATATTTTTGAATATTTAGAGAATTGCTCCTTCATAAGTTCTCAATCAACACAAAGTGGAGGATCAAGTAATTACCGTGGTTCTGGAAGAAGATGATTAATGCATGATTCTTACAAATACTTCGCAAGAATTACATCACTCGACTATCACAACCTAATTCATCAGTCGTAAAGTCTGAAGAGTGCTGAAAGATCTTGACCTTCGTTATTTCACTCTCCGAATATAGAAGAGACATCATATCATCCAATTTCACCAGGTAGCATTGGAAATGCTTGCGAATGGAATTCCATGAACATCAACATATTCCACTCAACCATGTTTTAATAAATCTAATCTCCATATGAAATATAAGTCTGAGAATTTCAACTATATATATTTCCTCCGTGAAAGAGGTTTGTAAGATTCCTCGGGAAAAAAAAAGCGTACTTGTTACTGCTACTTCTAGCAAAAGTTCTAGCAAACTGAAATTTCAGTTTCAGAGATTTAAAAAAATTCAAATTATCTTTTGGCAATTCGTAAATAATCTGCACGTAATTCATCGTAGGTTAATCAACGTAGACACAAGAACACGAATTATGCGTGCAGGTTGACATAATTGTGTAATTGCTTTCTCATAGAATTCCGTCTGAAATGGGGTCGCCTCATTATTTCCTCTCGAGAATGGAAGATTAGAAATGAAAATTCAATCCTCAAAGAACAGCATTCGTTTCATGCTTGATCTTACTTGGATTTGGTAATTTCAGTGCTTTAAAATTTCGGTTTTTCGATTTCTCCACTAAATTATAGGAAGAATTATTTTTCAGATTCTCAAAATTCTTTTAGCTCTCCTCATTCCTTTTCTAAGTTTCATTTAGTTATCATTTAAAATAACAGTGCATTTTTGTGCTGATAATTTTAGAAAACAAAATAAAAAGGAAAAAATTGAATTTCTTGGCAGAAGTTAGAAGTTAATAAAGAAACCATTGGACATTTTCGTCTTACCGAACAAAATGTAAATTTAATTCCTGAAATTTCATTATAGTAAGCGGGAATTATATTTAATTTTTCATCTTTTTAAACGTTGAAATTGAAATTAGCGAACAAATCTTAGTAAAGCTATCATTCATAAGCATCATAATGTGGAAGTGTTTATCTGCGCCATTCTTATCTAAATGATACTTTTGATTAATTTGATTAAAATTTAGCAAAATAAGAGTATCGAATAATATTTGCGATAGAGCTATCAATGAATAGTGATAAAGGATTGATGGAAATCAGGAAGCTCCATCATCTGAGTACCAAAAGTACTTTTCAGAATTCTTATATAATAAGAAAATTATTTAAATATGATTATTTTAAATACGAGTATGATTATTGATTATGATTATGATTATTTAAATAATCATTTTATTTATTCATAGAAGAGGGATATTTTAGGAAAATTTTAAAATGCCCTAAATAAATGATCGATACGTATTCTCGTGCAGTAGTATAATTTATTGGAAGTAGTAGTGGTAGTAGTAGTAGCAGTCACTGAGAGAACAAAAGTTGAGAGAAGAGAAACGATTAAAGAAGATCCGTTGGCTATCATCAGTGAATGTTGCTATCTTGATCGAAATGCAAATATTGAATTAAGTTTAAATGAAATCAGTAAAATGTTCGATGTAAGTTGATGAGATTATGTATCAAATTTTATCAATCCTTCAATTGATAAGTAGAATATGAATCTGTTTCATAATATTAAAGAGAGTAGTCTGCTTCTAGATTAATTTGTGATCTAAATGGAATGACCCTGACCTCAAAGATCTCCTCCTCCTCCTTCTCTTCTTCTCCTTTCTCTCTCTCTCTCTTTCCCTCCCTGATACATATATAAAATGACTTCAATTTTTTTGGAGTTTTATTTAAAGTAATTAGCTGCTAAGTATAGGAATAATCTATAAAAGAAACAAGGATCTACCGCAATCCTTCAATAGAATAACGTAAGAGAAGGAAACTCAAATTAAAATTAGAAAAGAAGAGTATCCTATGTTATCTATATGAAAAATATTCATACTAAGACCCAGTAATGACGTCAGCAATGTTTGTCAAGCATTTAGCCTAGGCTTCCATCTCTAAAAGCCTACATTACATTGCTAACATTTTATTTACTTCATTTAAACTTCATTCAATATTCGGACAAAAAAAAACATCTAATGCTAGAGAACAAAGATCATTGATTAAAAATGTAGCTAACATTTTTTTTTTTTTCGGAAATCAACTATTGTTAGTGTTCAGCAGATTTTATCCGTAAATCTAGCTGATTCAGCAAAGTGATAGACAAATATAAGAATGATCAAAACTCAGAGATTAGATTACTAAGTCCTTGACCTTCTCGATACTTCCCTAATAGGCTATTTAATAATAAGTAATATATTCTGAGCTTACTGCTATTGCAATACTAGAAATGGTACAAACAAGTTTGAAATATTATTCCAGTTTTACTTCATACAAAATAGCTATTTCATGAGTTAGAGAACGGATAATAGCTAAATGACCGATAACTATTATAGCGATCACCATGAAAAATCAAAATCTGCAGTTATATCAAAAAGTTCATCTGCTTATCAGTGCATTTTCTCTTACTACACGCTAATCATTGCTAATTTCAAATGACCAAAAGTAAACTTCACATAAATATAAGCGAAGCGTTTTTTGCATACTGAGATGATGCAGAAAATATTTAAATGTTTAAATAAAATTAAATAAACAATGCAATAATTACTTATTATAAAATAGAAATGATTGTAAAACTAATCATAAGTAATGATTATGCTTTTCAGCTATCATTTTGTAACAGTAATATCTTATATTGACCGTATAAATCACTTAAAGGTAAATTCTATCAAATGTGAATCCAATAAGAATTCACAAAATGTTTTCACAGTCATTTACTATGCATAGAAATTAAGGTTGTAACAATCATCTAATTCCTTCACTCTAAGGCACTTTCTTTTTTTGATTTTTTACGAGTCATTTCTCTACCTACGTCATTACAAATACACATCTGACCTCATTCAAATGTGCGATGAACTGAATGAACTGATTTAGTAGCTTTGCGAAATGGTAGTTACTACTGCAGAAAATTTAAATCAATCCACATGTATGAACAGACCAAAATTTAGTTTTATCTATGGTAGCCATAAAAATTCAAAAATAAAAATCAGACAGCGATAAAAATTTGAAAGCAAAAATCACATTACTGAAGATACAAAACTCTGTTATATCACATCAATTGCAGGATAAGAGCATCGGTTAAAAATGTTGCCATTTCCCAAGATGACAGACTGGCACCGGCTGCTTATTAGCTTCTCTTTGCCATATCTATGCGATATTCTTATAGATTCTTCCCTCTTTAAACATTTTAATCAGCACTATCTGATGAACTATCACCACCGTAATCTGCTATTAATGTTAAAGGTTTATTGCATAGTTCTGGCTTCACTTCAGAAACGAATTCATCCTTGATATTCGCTAAATTCATCTGATCGGGGCATTGCAATTTTTCAGGCTCAGGCTTGACATCATCCAGATTTCCCTGAGAAGTTATGTCAATAAAATCTTTCAGAATTTAAAATATATCAAACAAAAACAAATGAAGAAAAGAAGCTTCCAAAAGTTCTTTTCGATATTTACAGTTTAAAACTCTTCTAAAGTATTACTTGTATAAATTATTACCTTGCTCAAAACATCTATTTCATCGCAATCTTCATTTTCGCATTTTAACCTTTTTACAATGCCAAGACTTCCTGCTGTTAGTTGTTCCTGTCCGTTATGTGCAGATGACACATTATCAAAAGCACCATGTTCGTTTCTATGAAGTTTCATAGATAATAACCGCTTTTGCGTCATATCCTTCTTCATTGAAGTTGATGGTTGAAGACTTGAAAATATGGGCTTGCTTAATATCGCCTTACGTTTCTCTTCTTGCTGTTCTTCAAAAACTGAAAAATAATATAGTCAATACAATAAAAAAATATTTTTTAGACTAGAAGAATAAAGCAAATAATCATATGTTATTAACTAATACAGTCAAGATTTATTTCAAAAGAAAGCCATTATCTGCATAATTCAAAAATGTTAGAACTTTTCCAGTGTATAAGATTATCGCGCTAATCTCTTCAGCATAGAAAAATAATGTTTAAAATGTTACGTAAATTTCGTATTTTTGTACCGCGATACAACAGCAGCGAGTTTTTTATCCTCAATACTTTCTGACACTAGCTTGATGTTCAAAGACATCCTCTTCAACAAGTCCTCATCTCTGGCTCTTTCCGCCTCCAAACCACTTTTTTTATGCTAAAATAACGTAACTTATAACAGACTAAAACAGACACAATGTAAAACACATAGTATGAAGAGCAGGAGAAATTGGAATTTTAAGTAATTTTCATTTAAAAAATGAGTACCTTGAATGACCTTCTTAAAGCTTGATTAGCAGCAAAATCATCCCGCATTCTTTCCTGAATCCATTCCAATTTACCAATCTTATCGGCTGAACTTGCTGCCTTTTCTTTGTCCTGTTCCACATGTTCAACCTAAAAAATGGCCAATGTTTGAGTTGAGAAAAGTTTGCACCGCAATATTTGGATATCCTATTGTATCCAAATATTTAGCTTCATTGCGTGATTTCATCTTAATTTTCCTTTAGATAATTTATGACATTCATATTATTTGAAAATTAAGAATAAATTAAATATAAAATTGGTACGATACAGTCAAAATTAAACCTGAAACATCCGATCGCTTTCCAACTGTCTGCTAAAACCTCTATCAACAGCTCCGAGCTGATCGATTGTAGATGGATCATACCGTTTCTCCTGTCGACGACAGCCTTCCACAAGTTCATAATCAAAGTGCTATAAAGCTAACGTTTTTGCTTCAAAATGATTATAAATACGGTAAATTAAGCGGAAGGAAAATAATATAAAGCATTACAAAGAAAAAGACTTCAAAATTAAAAAAGCATTCCAAATGCACAAAACTTTTTAAAATGATTTGATAAAAACACGGTCACCTCAGGATCTGTGCGTATGACAAAATAGTTGTCACACAAATGACATTTCATACGGAATTCATACAAAGGTGTCGTGTAATACATTCCGATTTTCTTCTTTTCAGCATTATATCGTACACCCATCCCAATATGGTTGTTGCAGCCAAGACACCAAATATTGAATGGCATTTCAAAGCTAAATATTGAAAAAATAGAATACAAAATCTCACAATAACTTGACAAATAATAATTCAATGGATGAAATCTGCAAGGGAAAATCTTAATATGTTGAGTAATTACTGTTTATGAATTGACTCAAATCAATTTCGAATTTACAAAGTATGGAACGTCGAAATACTAAAAATGGCATTAAAATCTCAAAAAATCAAATGCAACATACCGTATAATAAGAATCCCTTGTTTAATTTTGGCAGCACGTTCTCGCAGTGCATGAGTTCCATGGTAACTGTTCAAACTTTTATGCTTTTTATAATCAAAGTCTGGCGGATAATAGAAATTCTGTCCTTTACGCTCACCCATACTCTGGAAACTTATTCAAAATTTTTAAAAATGTTATATAAGAACCTACGGAGTTAGAAAATAGCTTCCCTTTATTCAAAGTGTTCACTAATTTAGAAATCAATTACAAGTATCAAAGATGACAGCTCGACTGCAGAATTTATTTGGATAAAAATACCTCAAATGAAAATATCTTTATTTGTAATGTATTACATCTGAATGGCAAAATCGAAATTGAGCCAGAAAAATAATATTTTATTTGGTTTTAAAACAAAATAAGATAGTACCATTTAAATCGTTCCCGTTTTATAAATCTCATAAATCTATAATCAAATGAATGAAATTATAAATACATTAGACTTTTTAATGTTTGATACAAAAGAGAAAACATGAACTACTACTATACAATACTAACTGGCACATAAGGATGTATAAAAATATTTGCATTTCTGGATCTAAGGCTCTAAAGAGAGTAAAAATATTTGCACCTGTTTTGTTTAAAGTATAATTGTATGAAGTCAAACCAAGAAAAAACAAAATATTACCAATGCATCAGTATGATAAAAAAAATGTAAAATGTGATTCATCTAAAAGATATCTATTTAGAAAATATCAAACTGAAACTCGAATTAAATTGCATCATGTTCACCACTCATATTATCAATGTTGAACAATGATAATTTATGCAAACGCACCGGGAGACTTAATTAAATGAGAATATATAAACACAATATCGTTCCGAATTTTTGTGATGAACCTCTCCATGGAATTTAATTAAATGCATGGTGAAGTTCTGGCTACGATCAAGTACACGTATACTATGACACCTTTGTAATTTTATAATTACTCAAATTGTAACCACATATAGATGAAACAACTTATAAGCAAACAATTACACGTCATACTTAAATCATAAGATTATAGTTCAGGCATCGAATATTCTTACTAAAATAAATGAAATAATGCAAGTAATGCATAAATAATTAATGTAAAGTGATGCAAAGCATGATTAAATGTGATCAAATTTGAAATGCTGAATTATCAAATGCTAAAGAAATTACAAATACAATTAACAGACAGCATCTGTTTCAACATCATTCAATGAACCTCGCCAAAATTTTAACCTTTCGTGCTGCGAAAGCAGAGTTCGTTCTGTTCGGGTATGCCAAACATATACCTTCGTACAGCCATCAGCTTTCAGTTCCAGATCGTTTCTTTTCAAACCCAAAGAAGTAAGAAAATGAGATTCCTAAAAAATTTTTTGATGGTCTGATAAGTATTAAAGCATTATAAGGGTGGTATTATATACAGTTCACACAAAATGGCATAGATTATTAGACGAACCTGATAACCGCGGGGTACATTATAAGTAAAAAATGCATTAGTATTAAGTGCCAAAGATAAATTAACGGCAAATGCAGCCATGTCGACAGGAAATGGTCGTTCTGGTTTCCACAATGAATTGAATGATACGTTTTTATCTAAAAAATCTAAATAACAATATTAAAATAGACTATTAAAAGATAAAAGAAAATCATCAGGGGATTCGCATGAAATAAAGCAACTGTGAGCAATAATAAACACACTTTTTTTTTTTTTCAAACCTAATAATTCCAATTTAAATAATATAAATATGATATGCATATAAATTACCATCTGAAAGCTTAGCCGTCTCAACAATCAAACCACCAACGAGACCAACTGGCCATACACCTACTCTTTCTATAGATCGCATTTCATCGAATAATCTCCAGTCATAGGTATTGTCATCATCACCGAAATATACAATTCCATTTCTTGATCTATCTAAATTTTTCCTAAAATACAATAGTAACGGTACTTCAGAAAAGCACTTTGAGAATAGTTGAGTTAGATTTCTAAATTCTCTCAATAACATTTTATTGCAAATGGCAACATCATTAGAGCAACAAAAACAATTTTTCAAAGCCAGGGAAAAAGTTCCTAACATAATAGAATTTGAAACAAGGTTTCGCACCATCCATATCTTTCGCTGTCAGATACCCTTGGTGAAATAATTTATGATATCCACTGCGTATTATGTCTTTAAAACAAAAAAATTAATTTTCTAATTATTTACTATTACGCATACATTAGTAGAAATTTTTTAAAAATATGAAAAAAGTATATTTTTGGATAAAATCGAATTTAAGAACTCTGAGTTTATGATAAATTAATTATTCTTTCATGAAGAGAAGATATTACACCTACAAACATCAATGAATAAATGCTGCTGAATAAGTGAAACACCTCAACCACACGAGAGCTTTATTTCGTTGGGCAACTCCTCGCGCAATTTTCCAGTTCGGATCTGTTTCATTCGGTTTCTTTTCTGGAGGTGTAAGCGCATAAAGATGAGTGAATCTAATACGATATCTTTTGAAAATTTCGGTAATGAATGGGGATGTATTATTCGAATCTTCGACTACAATCCAGTACAAGTTGGGAATATATGCTGAAATGCTTTAACCGATTTTGAAATCATAAAAGTGTATGAATTTAGTTGTCGAAATATTAACCTGCAAAAAGTATCCCATTAACATACCCAATGTTTGTGCTAAGCGGACGAGATCTGCTTTTTGCGTCGGCCTTCGATAAGTTGGTGTAATAAAATAAATAAATGGAAGATCTTTGCGTATTTCTGCTAGTGGCATTCGATCACGAACTCTGCGAACGAAATCGAATTTGCAAAATTTCACAGAAAGCATCATTGCAGGAAAAAATTATATTTAAAAACGCTGGAGAGTAAATGGTTCAAAAAAAAAACTTCATTTTATAACTAAAATTGCAACCTTAATAATTCTCATCCCAAATCGGAAACATAAAAACAATAAAACTAAACACGGGAACTTACAAACTGTCAATTCGTTGCAACTTTTCCTCCATGCGATACGTTTCTTTCTCTTGCATCCAGATCTTCTTATTCAATTCTTCTCGTTTTCTTAGTAAAGTATCAATTTCCGCAACAAGCATAAATTTCTTTTCATCCAAATTTTGTAGTTGCATCCAAAAAACTGCTACTTGTGCAATAAAAAATAGGCCTACAGCACATATAATTTTAAAAACGAGTTTTTCATCCAGCATACTGTTGATTCCCTTATGCAGATATTCGAGATTTCAATAAAACAAGAAGTAAGATTTTTTCAATAGAAAAACGAATCCAATTCAGCAAGACAACAGCATTAACATTTAGCCAATATCCAGTTAAAAATATCAGAGCTAGAATCGACGTCTGATAACATGCTGCATCCTGATGGCATACCTGATCAGGAAAATTAGTAGAGGTAGCAAAACAAGATAAAGAAAAGACTCGCTTAATAATAATTCAAACTTAAAATGGAAATTTAAAATTTAAAAATTTTAATAAAAAATTTAAACGAAAATCTAAAAATTAACCGACCGATTCAGAGTATGCATGTGCGTGAACAGATAACAACGTGCAAAAAGCATAAGAAATATAAATGATGAGTTTTACTCCATCTTGCATATTGATATGCATTTCATTTTATAACACGAACTTTCTGAGACTCATTTGCGGTCAATATATCAGCATAACAGCTTTCGACTGTTTGTTTCTCTGGTAATACGGTCCAGGCAAGATGAAATACGGATTTTTCCGAGATCTAAGTACATGTAAATAAGATAAATGAGATATAATAAAAGAAACGCTTAACTATGAAACAAGTGAAATGTCTTTTCATTATAGCATGAAAAATTATACAAAGACATCTTCTCAAATAAAGCACAATTTAATAAAAGTGCACGATTTCAGCTAAAGAGGGCTCTATTATTAACATACATTCATGTACAATAAACAATATATACTAAAGGGAATTCTATACATATGTATAGAGTTCTAATGAAATGTAAGGTTAACGATGTTAGGCTAATGTTGATCACTCAGCTGACAAAAAACTATCAACCATTAGAGAAGTGAAAATCAATACAGATAACAACTAAAAAGAAACACAGAAACATTTTTTTCATTTCTTTGTCTTTCTTGGTTTTTTCGCATACTTTATGGCTAAGGAATCACATAGTTGATTAAATGAGCCAAGATTCTTTTGTTGTCGATTTTGAATCAGAGTGACGAGATCCTTAGCGCCTTCATTTCTTTGAATCTCTTTTAGCGCTTTCTCTGCTTCCTTTAACAAATTTTAAAAAGAGAAAAAACGAATTAATACTGTTTAATATGAATTAAGCATTGTTTTTCCAGCTCATTATGTCAAGCTGAAAGATATAAAACATCAGCGAAAACAGTACCTCGGCTTCACGTTCTGCTGCTTTGCGACGTCTAGCTTTTCTTTTTTCTGGTTCAGAAACAAAATATCGAGTTGCCTTCAATTCTCCGGATTTAATCATATCATTTATCATTTTGCGCAAACGCTCTTCGTCTTCGTATGTAACACCAATAATATCATTCAGAATTTTTCCCATATCTCCTTTGTGCTTTATATACGCTTCTTTAACTGCATCACGTTCTTCGCCAGAATCTGAAGTACATAGTTGTAGCAGTTATGAAGATTTATATTCTATACACATAATGATATGTGCATTAAAATGACTTCATTCTCATCCATACTAATTTTGTTTTGTTAATAGCGACTTTTCTGTCAAGCGTCCTACTATGATAGAAAAGAAGTAATGACAGAGAACTTTAATAAAACCTCGAAATTTTCTAATGAAGTTGTCGATATCTTCCTTTGTTATCTTTCTAAATATCAGCCTCCACCTCGCAAGCCAGTCCACATCATCAGTGCAAATTTCATCATCCACAATTCCTATAACGAAAGGAAAGGTTTGTGATACTAAAGAGAATAATACTATGAAAAAAGATGAGAGAAAGACAAGCTTACCGGTTTCATCATAAATAGCTCTCTTTTGCTTATCACTAAGAACAGCATAAGCACGATTTAAAATCTGAAATTTCGCTGTTGTTTGCATCTTTTTTGTCTCATCATCGCAACGATCGGGGTGAAATTGCAATGAGAGTTTGAAAAACGCCTTCTTAACTGAAAATAATCAAATAAGAGAAGAAAAGAAATTGAGAGACCAAAGGATCTACAGGAAGGTATTAGTCATTCTTAGTACACTATAAATACGTTATGAAAACAATATACAATCAAAAAACGGCTCTCTTATATTTTCTAATTGCTTTTTTTATTCCTACTTAATAACTAATCAACAAATGAACAACTATTTCATTCGACATAAATTCATAGTAAAAGTATTTCCTTCTTTTATACAGTATTACTAGAAAATCAATCTTAAATCAATCAAAGCGCTGCAGATATTTATAGTTTATGCGAAGCATTTACAAATTAAACTTACTGTCTGCTTGCTTGTACTCTTTTCGTTTCAATTTCGATCCATTCAAGTGCAAAATTTCATAGAGATTTGTAGTGCCGAATAGACGATCTGCATCATTAAAAAATGACATCTGTAAAACAATTTTGACAAATTTTCTCCTTGAAATTCTTTCTCGTAAAACTTTGAACTGCAACAAATGAAATGCAACAAAATTCACTCTTTTTATGAAGAAATTCATGAAAACTAAGTAAACCTAACACGACACTAACTATGAAGAAATTCATGAATCCAAAGGAAGACTAAAATTCCCCTCCAATCAGACAGGAATCAATTGACCCTTCACCTCATTGCACACAACATCTAATAGAAAGCTCTCGAATAAAAGCGCATTTCATCTGCGTTGCATGTATACTGTTTGTGAAACAAAAGAAATCTTAATGTTGAAAATATTGGTTAAGAAAAATGATAATGATGATAGTATTATTAGAACGGAATTATTGATTTGTTTAGATCGGAATTATTGATTTACGGTATTATTGATTTGTTATCACTGTCTCGAAATTGATATCTTTTTTTTCTTGTTTTTACACTTCAATTCTTTAAATAAGTGCTATTGTTTGAGGTACAGGTGCTTAAACTGCTTAAGCTTTTGATTTCGATGAGTTTAAATGGTAGTAATGGTAATCATGTACAGGAAGTGAAAGTTGTAGCACCGATCAATATAGCACTGGTCAAATATTGGGGCAAAAGGAATGAAGTATTTGTTTAAACTAATACTATAAACAAAACTTTTGAATTGAAAATATATTATTATCGTACTTTTTATTCATGCTTTATTTAATAACAGAAAATTCAGTATATATGATAACATTTCAAATTCCTTAGCGGAAATGTTCATCAATTTTTCCTTTTTCTAAAAAAACGTTATCAGCTCTTTATATAACATTATATAAGCCTTAGATGCTTAAAAAGTTTCTTGGGATACAATAATATATTTCTAATAGAAATTGATATTTGAGTGTTTCCAGGACCTTATGCTTCCATTGAACGATTCCATCTCACTTTCAGTCAATGATGTTTGTGCGAAAACCATAGTGCGGGTAGGTCCATCGATTAAGGAGGATTCAGTCTCAATCAATGGTTTAGACGTCTGTTTTTCAAAGCACCCAGAGTTTCTTCGATGTTTTAAAGTGAGATTCGTTTGTATCTAATCTTTTATTAAGAGTTCTTTGAGATATTTTGATCATGAAAATGAAGAAATTTAATTTAAGGAAGTAAGAAGGTTAATTCGAAAGCGTTCCATTGTATCGGAGACTAGCGAGAAATCCGAAAAGCAGGATTACTTCAGCAAGTTTGAAGTAAACAAATTTCTTTTTCTCTTACAACATTTTAAAAAGTTTTATATCCTGGATCACCATCTATTTGGTGTGGTGGATTTTGGCTCAGAGATTTTCAGATTGTCTCCAAAACAAGTTTTCCTATTCAAGCAGGACTTGCTTCTTCAGCAGCTGGTTTTGCGGCTATTGCATATGGTCTTGGGCAAATTTACCATTTAACTATCAGCGACATAGTTCGTATTGCTAGAATGGGTAGATATGTACTACTTTATTTTTTCCAGCTTTTGCGGAATTGCGTCATTATATATTCTATTGTTCATGTGACTAATAAAGGAGAGGTTTCTTATTAAAATGACTGATGTGTCAAATTTTACAGTGCTTTTGATTTGAAATGATCACAAATAGAATTATTCAGGCTCTGGAAGCGCATGTAGGAGTATTTTAAGTGGTCTTGTACATTGGAAAGCGGGTACTCTAGAAGATGGTACTGACTGTGTTTGTGAAGTGTGTTTATTTTTTCAATTTTTATCATTTTTCGTAATCTCTTTGTGTTCGGAAACAAAAGTCGATGTTATTTGTAAAGTACAATCATAGTTGAAGATGAAGGTGTTATATATCGATCAATTGATGATAGGTGGATTGATATCATACTTTTCAAGAAAACTATCGATCAAATAAATTTTTTCAGACGGTTTTCTCCGAAGATCATTGGCCTAATCTGAGGTCTCTAATTTTGGTAACCTCATATGATTCCAAGAAAATAGGTAGTTCTAATGGAATGCAATCAACTGTTAAAACTTCAAAATTATTGCAAGCTAGAATGAATATCGTGCCTGAACAAATAATGAAGTATATTTTGGACATTTTTTCATTATTATGAAAAGCATTACTGTTTCTTGAATTTCAATAATGTCTATGTGATTTTATTTAACTGCAATAGATTTTAATCAAATTGTTTTTTAATGTATTTGAATCAAGAATATTGAAGGTTGAAAAATGCTTTTCGCAATAGAGATTTTGGGGAATTTGCAGAAGTAGTGATGTCGGATAGTGGACAATTGCATGCTCTATGTATGGATACCATGCCATCTCTGAGAGTATGTTTTTAATTTTTTTCAAATTTCAAAGAAGTACAGGACTGGAGGCAGAATTTTCAATGGCTAGAAGAGATGATACTACGTTGTCAGATTTGGAATCATTGTTATGAATTTCATATAATTTAGATCATAACACTCTGAAAAATTGATTCATTACTTGACTATTTTGTAATTTATTTTGAATATATAAATTATTAATGCATTGTGTACGCTTTTATAATATCGGGTAAACTTTTTCAATTGATGTTTAATTTTTATAATTTATTTGCAATCAATCTTTTTAAAAAGTCATTAGTCTCGTAATCAATAAATAAAATCAATTAACACACTGAAATTTTTGGCGAGTTGCACATTCAGATATTCAAAATTTTATTGATTTCAGTATTTGAACGATAGTTCTTGGTATTTTATGCGACTTATTCATGCTGTGAACAAGCATTGCAATAGCACGAAAGTGGCTTACACGTTTGATGCTGGTCCAAATTGCTGCTTATTTTTGGAGTCTATTAACGTGCCATTAGTTCTAGCTGCTATCAATAAATATTGCAAATTACAACCTGGTCTCATAGGTGTGCATAGCTTGTTTATTTATTTGCACTTTTTATCATAACTGTGGAATTAAGGCATATTTAAATTGGAAGCTTAAAAAGTTTTAATTTGATAGGGAAGATGTATTTCAAATTTGGAGTCGTTTAACAAAGAATAATGAATTGTGTTATATATTATTTATTTATGGGATTATTTTATTGTATGACGAATTTCCATGGATTATCATTTGTTAATTTCTGTTGGAATGCCACCATATTTTAATTTGAATACACTGCTGAGTACTGAGTAATTTTTTTCCGAAATACGCAATTTGCAGAGCGGATAGCAGAGTGTTCTGCTGCATGTGAATATAAAAATTTGAAAAGTTTGGTGGAAAAAGAACAGGAAAATCTGGTGTTATTCGAATCTGTGCAAGGTGAAGAGAACAGCGAAATTGAACCGATGGAAGGTGTCGTCAAAGACATTTTTCTTAGTTGTGTAGGCGCGGGACCAGTGTTGGAGAACAGAAGGTAGATATTTGGGTGATATTTTTGTTGCAAAAACATTATAGGTTCTGTAAATAAATTTATAAGTATTGTGTCATAAATTACGTTTCACTTAATTTACCCACTAAAAATCACATCATTTTTAGTTGTTTAAGACTTTTGATGATCGATTATATTCAAGCATTGAAAAAACATGTTTCCACCTCATCATTCAGTATTTTTTTGATAACTCTTCATTATTTTTGACTGAATAATGTCTTAGTTAAAAAATTGTGATTTTTCTTAAAGAAAAAAGTCTGTACTGTATCATATATGTTTTCAAAGAATTCACCTTAGTCATTGAACTCACCTCCATTTATTTTTTCTTCACTGCTTGTCAAATAGCAGTTTTCAAGATTTTATTCACAATTCTTACGCAAATTGTTGTGAAAGTTTGCCGGTTCTTGAATGTGTGTGAGAGCAAGTATGAGCGAATATTTATTTATATGAAGTGATAAAGATCTGATGGCGTACAATCGTATTCGGTGAAAACATTTTACCGAAGTGAATGCGATGAGATATAACTCGAGCATGATGAAATGTACTGGAGTACGATGCAATGAGTTATAACATGAGCTGTATTTGAATGAGAGAGAGTTACCAACTAAAGATGTGGTTTTTTCGGGCATGTAAAAATGGACGTGATATAGGGCTAAAAAATTAGCATAAAGAAACTACGAAGGGAAAATAATTTTTTAATGGAATGTTGTAGTAAAACTTAACAAATGTATCATGGAAACAGATTTTCACGTGAGATTTGTGATATGCTAGTTTGGTTAGATAAAGATGAGAAATTACACCAGATGCATAATTAATAAATTTGAACAAGATTGCACAATTGATTACAGTAATCAGCTTGTTTCGGATTTTCCAACACAAATATTAGCTTCTTAAGTTTTTACTTTTGCCTTCGATATTGTACGATGCCATATTCTACGAAATGTCACATAGCACAATACTATCATTATAGTTATTTCAATAATATCTTATTTTTTTTGGAGTTTTATTAATCGAAAACTAATGAAAGGAATAAATATTTTGCAGAACCATAAGACAGCAGACCTGTAAAAAAACAATTACAGGAATGACTGAGCATTGATATTTTCTAAATTTTGAATATTGGGAAATGGCATTCGATTTCGCAGCTAATTATCATTAATCGATATAAACATTCGTTTTAATCATCAATCGCAGAGTTCTTGGCGGCACTGAATTTATTGATTTTACTCTGGACATTATTAGATTCCAGATTTATTGGTGGGAAAAGTTGGCAATCCATATTTCTGTCGGTCTTATATGTCATTCTTTTCAAGAGATTTGTTTCATTTAAAGTTTTCAACCAAGCATTTTATTTAAACAATAATGATGAAAATAAGGAAGAACCAACAATATTTACAGAAGTGGTATTGGAGTGTCTCATATAATAATGATTTGGTATCAACGACAACACTGATTATGGCTCTGGTATAACACTTATAATCCAGAAGGCATCCTTGGAGTTAAAGTACATTTTATATTGATTCTGGTATTATAGCTAAAAGAAGCTTCCAGAAAGTAAAAAAAGAGAAACAATAGTGAAGGTATAAGGTTTCAATGAGAAAAATATTTGAAATGTTCAAATAATCAAGCAAGGTGAAACTTACTCGCACAATGTTTGCATGTACCTCGTTCTCCAGGCTCACCAGGCATACCACGTTGGCCCACTTTTCCGGGTTTTCCTTCTGGTCCTGGTTTCCCTGGCTGTCCGGGCAATCCAGGAGGTCCTGGGAAGGATTGTCCATCTGGTCCAGGAATACCTTTCGGACCAGCTGGTCCTGCTGGACCTTGAAGACCAGGTGGTGCCTGTGGTCCGGTCATGTAAATGACTCTGCCTGGTATGCCTCGAGTTCCAGGTGGTCCAACTCTTCCGGGTCTTCCAATTGCCCCAGGCTGTCCTGGCGTACCCTATAAACTATCACTTACTAAGAATAAAAAAACTTACTTTTTTTAACAATATAATTTTTTGAACAGCAAGACGAGTTTTCACTCAATATCACACGCCCCTTTTTTGTTTAACTGGTAGTAGCGATTTTTATGAAGCATTATTCATGACAAAGGAAGTAATGTTCTTTGAAACATGCATACCATTTCACCACGTACTCCATCTTTTGGTGCATCTCCTGGTGTACCTTTTGGTCCAGGTGGACCTTTTGATCCCATATGACCAATTGTACCAGGACGTCCTGGAGGACATATAAGACAGAGATCCTCATGCACTGCCGCTTTCAATTGAGCATCAGCGCCATTTTTTCCATCTTTGCCATTGATTCCATCTTTACCATCATTGCCGGGATCTCCTTCAGGTCCAACAGGTCCTGCTAGTCCCTAAATTATAAAAATATCAGCAAAATATGATTCATGTTGTAGCTTTTTCTGTCACTAAATTTTATCCTATATAATGTTGGCATGACTTTGCAATTCAAAATGTAATTTGATTTACCTGGTTGCATGTGCAGCATACGTTTAATTCTGCATTAATTATAGTAGCAGTAGTACGTTCATGCTTTTGCTTACTTTTATCATTGGTTGGTATCCAATGACCAAACATCCACTCACGTTTTAAACGGCGAGCACTGGCTAATTGCAATCCAGACATTTCCGCAAGCATATTACGTGAGCGTGACTGTAATTTCGTTATCACTTAAAATTTCTGATTTTTCACAATGTTACAGATAGAAAAAAGTGAAAATAAAGAAACTGAAACGATTTGAAAGTGGTCACTATCATTAAGGTGATTCATCTCAGATACATGATTTTGGTCTAATTTCTCAAGTAATACGTAATAACTAGTAAACTCGCAGATGTGCAATATCTACACGCAGATGGATGTCGTTCGTGAATAACGTGATAGAGAAAGCGAGAGTTATTTCAAATGTTCAGATCTATTTAATTCCTTATTGGTATGTGAAGCAGCAGAGGGTAGAATTTTACTTTGCAGTATTCTGTTTCATCGGAAATATGGCCATGAAGTGATTGCACATAAGAATGCAGTGCAGGAAGAGTAATTACTGCAGCAATAACGGCTACTGTTGAGCATGCAACTGCAGTAACTGCTAATCGGCGCAAATGTCGCTGTTCCAAAATTTCCTTGTCATATTCTATCGCCATTGACATAATTAAATTAGACCTGAAGGAAAAAGAATGGGAATAATTTAAAATTGAGAAAATCTCAATTAAAAATGAATAAAGATTGAAGTTATAGCATTTATTGACATTTAGATATTTGAACATAACATAGGAAAAAAGTACTCATTCATTTTAAAAATTCAATCAGTCATAAGAATGTCATTTACTTAACTGTAATAATTATAGAATGATTCAAATAATTAATTTGCATATACAAGTATAAATTTAGGAAAGTTTAAATGATCAATTAAAAGTTAAGATTAAAGTAATGATAGAACTGATAAGCTTAGATAAATTTATCGTTCAATTGTAATAATGAATTAAAAATGAATGAAGACCAAAGTTATAACATTTATTGATACATGAGATATTTGAATATAAAATTGAGGCCAGATCAGAGGAACATTATAAGATTAGAATTAAATTGATATAAAACCTTCCGTCCTTCCTACCTCCTTAATGATAGATTGAGCGAATAGCTATTGTGTTTGCTGGCGATAATTAAATGTCCGATACTGAGCAGACATTTAATTCTGTTCAAACTTCATTTTTCCCACTTGGTTTATATTACCATTCCGTTGTAGTAGTGTATGATATCAAAGAACACTCCACCTCTTCGTATAGTATTTGAAATAAGATTTTTATCTCTGTATTAATAGATGTTTGAAATTTTAAACAGTCTCTTCATATAATACATTAATTTGTAATAAATTGCTAATATCAAAAATGAAGGAAGAAAATTAATGGAATTTGAAATTTTGAATTGAATAAAAAAAATAAAATGGAAATGGATATATCGAAATAGTAGAGTAAATCGATTTGAAACATTAAATATGTTGAAAGTTGCTAGAAGAAAACTGAAAGAAGTAAAAGTAAAAAGAACTTATAGCAAGGTTATAGCAACCATCGTTAATCTGCTTAATCAGATTTGTTTATAAGAGGTAGAAAAACTATCTTATAACTAAGATAAATGCAAATTTTTAAGATTTCATGTGTAAATATTGATAATTTAAATATCAGATATCTGATAC
The DNA here is from genome assembly GCA_013365365.1 of Cruorifilaria tuberocauda. Lineage (NCBI taxonomy): Eukaryota > Metazoa > Nematoda > Chromadorea > Rhabditida > Onchocercidae > Cruorifilaria > Cruorifilaria tuberocauda. The sequence goes on from JABVXU010000295.1 coordinate 40,492, forward strand.
AATTGCAATAACTTTGCACATTTAATGGATTCATAAATTATTGAAAGTGTGATATCAGTTTGAAAACTATTCCAAATATTCTGATCTGCCTGATAATCAATCGATTGATTATAATTTCATAACTGTAACTTTAAATATATAATAAAAAATTGATCAGTGAAAATTGATCGTGCATATTAAATAAATAGTATTAGAGAAAATGTATTTTCAGATACTTTTGAAAACAGAAACGAATTGACCTTTTATTTTCAAATATCATACTTTATTAAACTTTCCACATACAAGTTGTTGACCTTTTATTTTTAATAGCATTTTGTGTTTGTTTTTCTTTTTTTCTTTTTTGAATACCATACTTTATTAAACTTTCTTTTACTTCCAAATAATTATTGCTAACTGGAAAATTTTATTAATTATCAATTAAAAGTAGGCGTTCAGAAAATAATTGCTTTTTTTTTTTATAAGGCTGGTGGTAAATGGAATTTTCTTTTTAATTCAGGACGAACATTTATCATTGATCTGCGAGATTTTTCATTGTATGATACCACAGACACTATCATGAAATTATTTTGGCGACAGTGTACTGGTTACAAATCCATTTTCAATTAACGGTAAAAATTTACCACTCATTTCGGGAAAAAAACGAAACTCGAAATTAACAAAAATTTTACATTGATGAAACATTTAAAACAAAATGCGTTAGAAATTTTATTGAAAAATAAACGATGATTAATTTTAATTGAAATATTCTTTTAATATTCCATTTCTGTATTTGCAATTGAATGAAAAAAGAAAAACGCTTGAATGAATCGTATGAAAATTATTGTTAAATGAAAACTTTTGAAATAGACAGAATCTATAGGATAATTTGATAAAAACCTTTTTACCTTTTAAAACCCTGATTACAATAGTTATAACAGTACCTTTTACTACATCAACAGCTAAAATCGAATTCCTGATTTCTAATTTGGATTTAATCGATATAATATAAAACTCTTTTCACTTCATGAAAATTTTTTTAAGTATGTAAAATGATGAAATTATGATAATCTTTTTATTGCTACCAAAATAGATCTGACCTGGAAATTAACCTATCATTCTTGTAATTTCAAATTTGTAAAGATGAGATAATTTTACATTAGTTGTTAATCCAATACGATAAAATGTGAATTTGAAACATATGTATGCGTGTGTGTGTGTGTGTGTGTATGTGTGTGTATGTGACACAATTTAAATTCTAATTAAGGAAAAAAAAAAAAGAAACATGAAATAAAAAACAAAAGATAAGTGTTGACCTGAAAGCATCATTTGACCGTGATATGTCTACCTACCTACCTGTACACCTCATCAATACTGTTTTCCGTTATTCTCTCTTCCACATCTCAGTCATTTTTTCAGAAAACGATTTTAAAAATCACTCTCGTCATTTTCTTCAGCTCCATTTTTAAATGATTGCAGACTTCAAGACGGCTATTTTTAACATGCGGTAAATTAAGAAAAAAATAAAATTCTAATTAAATGTATTTTACATTTAGTAATTTTTGATTTCCCAAAAAAAAATTCTCTTTCTCAAAATTAATTCATAACTTTTTTATTTTGTTTTCCATTCCATTCTTTCTTTTCTAAATTTTAACAACTTACTGAAATTCTATGATTCAACAAAGATACCTGTTAATTAATTAACTTATTCAGGAAAAAAATCAAATTACCTAAATTTTACAGTCATTCATCTTTTCGCTTATTTATTGTGATGGATTGGAAAATGATGAAAGATTTGGAGGAAAATGAATATCGTCAAATGCGACGGATAGCATTTCTTGCAATTGTTGTCTCAACTGTTGCTGTTATTTCAACAGTGATTACTTTACCAATGCTTTATAGTTTTATTCAGACATTAGAAAATCATTTATTGATTGAAACTGATTTTTGTAAGGTAAAAATTTTATTAATTAAAAAACAATTTTTGCATTTACATTAGATTTGATGAATAAGTATGAGTGATGAGAGATAAAAATAAATTGTTGAGCAGAAAAATTGTGAAAAAATTTTAAGTAATTTTGAAGTAATACTAAAGTATAATATCTTGGAAGTTTAATAAAAGAGAAACGGATATTAAATGCTAGCTAGAAATTGGATAAGAGATTTCTCATGCTGAAATGCTGAAATTGACAGTTTTAAATTTTCATATATTAATTTTCTATTTCATATTAGTTCCATGGAATATTGATGAGAAAGATTTTCAGTCTCGATCAAAGGATATGTGGTATGAAATTAGAGCACTTCAAATTGGCAACAAATTTTTCAATCGAATTAAAAGAGAATGGTTATTCGGTAAATGGACACCGGATAGTTTTTACGGAAATACCGCCGGTAATTATGGTGCAAATCCATTTTCACAAACTATTGAATCGGATCGGATGGTGAATGGTTATTATGTTGGGCAATGTTGTACGTGTCATATGGTAAAAGTATTCAGTATCATTTTTTTTTGATAAGTGAAAAAATATTGATAAAGCATTTTTGATAAGTTTCTGATAAGTTTTTTGATAAGTGGATGAAGCATTTAAAAACGGATTAGAATGCAATGGTACAAAGTGTGTTGGAATTTTCAGTTTGAAATTTGGAAACTTTATTCTCTAATCTTAATGCAAAGATGTGAAAAATAGAATTTCTTGAATTGATTTACCACTTCATTTGTTTACTTACTGTTAGTAAGATATGTTTACTCACTAAATTAATATTTCAGAAACTAGACAAAAGTGATATTAAATTTCTAAATTCAATTTATTTCATTTGTTGTCTGTTAACGAGCATTCTCTAGCATTAAAAAAAATATTATATATTTTTAATAAATGATTTACAATATTCAAATTTTCACTTAAAATTTCAGTATGATTTGCATCTGTCAATTTTTCAATACATTGTATTTAGGGTGCTGCAGGACCACCCGGTCCAGAGGGTGAGGAAGGAAAAAAGGGAGTAGATGGATATCCGGGAAGAAATGGTAAACCGGGAAAAGATTCGGAAATTCTTCCACCTCCACCGAATGAGGATATCAAAGAGGAAGAACCGTGCGTGACTTGTCCACCAGGCCCTCCAGGATATCGAGGTTCCATAGGTCCCAAAGGACCTCCAGGTCCTAAAGGAGCACCTGGTAATCTCGGAAGTGATGGCGAAACGGGTGAACAGATTGGTTTTATAATTTTTTAAAGAATCAGTCCATATTGTTTTGAACAAAAATTTATTCATCAGTCAATTACTTTGAATTTCTGCTGCAATTCCTTATTATGCAGTAGTAAGTAAAAATATCTAATTTCGTTTCAGGGTTTAGTTGGACAAGCGGGACTTAAGGGTCCACGAGGACGGCGAGGGAAACCAGGTAAACGCGGTATACCAGGACGGTTAATCTATATACCAGGACCTTTTGGTCCAGATGGACCAAAAGGGAATTTTGGTGATTTGGGTCCAAAGGGTGTGCCTGGTGTTGATGGTATCTCTTACCCAGGTCCACCTGGTGAACCAGGTGATAATGGTAAGAATGGACCGGAAGGCAAGCCAGGCTTGCCTGGATCTATGGGATCTCCAGGTGAGGATGGTGAAGAAGGCAGTTGCGATCATTGTCCAGGTAAACAAATCTCCACATTTAATTGTAAATTTTTTTTTTTACATCAACAATTCCAGTAAATTTTAGAAATGAAATAATTAAATATATTTGATAGAAATATTTAGGAAAAAAATCAACAAATATTCTCTTTCATCTTGACCTTCCATTAGCAATAACCTATTGCAGCTCCTCGACTACCACCAGGATATTGAAACCTGAAAAAATCGAACAAAAATTTGTTTAATGCAGAATCATGCCATATCGTCTTTAGACATAAAATTAATAATCAATTCAATTATGCTTGTTTTTAATTTCTGTTGTTGCATGAATCATTGATAGTATCGGAGATATGTTTGAAATTATCTAATAAAGCTCTTCAAATACACAAAACCAAACGTGAGGTAAAAAGATTTCAATTTATTTATTTCGATTCCGGAATTTCGATATACCAACTGATTCATTTATACTTTTCATTACTTCATACTTCCATATTTTATGGTTAAATTTTTATAACTTTTTGTTTATCTGAAATTTTTGAAAGTAAATCTGTTTCAACTGTCTGGAGATTTTATTATGCAGTCTAGGATTATATGTTTTATGCAAATAAGTGGTTTATTTGCATAATTTAGCTGAAGTTTAAAGTCGCTCTTCGATACTTTGATATTTCCTCAAATTGGAATGACTATATTTGCTTGAGACAAAGAAATAACGGAAATATTTTAATTTACAGGTTGAAACAATGACATGAAAGAAAAAAAAGATTTTTGAATTTTACAAATAATTACAATTATATATCAATGAGTTGCATCATTTCGATGAATACAAGATTTGAAAGTTTTAAAATTTCACTTCAGTCAAAAATCAAAATTAGCTTGATTTAAAGCATTTCTTGCTCATCTAATACAAAATAACAAAGAAAGTAATGATAGGTTAAGAAGAGGTCAAGAAATATACTATGAAATAATGATGGAGTAAAAACGATAACATATCGGTGATAAATGATAAATGAAAAATCTTTTGCAATGATAAAAGCTGTAACTGTGAGATTTAAACGTAAAATCAATCACAATTACAATCTCAATTCAAATATAAATGAAAAATAATACTTCCAAACATTTTGATGAAAACAAAAAAAACTTTTTTTTCATTCCAAAAAGAAGAAAGCCTAATTAATTAAGAGACTGGTCCAAAGATGAAGAAGAAATGATAATTTGCAAACTGATAAATCTAATAAAAAAAAAACAATTTATTTCATTTTAGCAATAAAAATGCATGAATGAAAAATAAGATAATATAATATTATTGCTATTTTATATGAAATAGAAAAATGGAAGAAAGGTTTTTTTTTTTTTTTTTTTTTGAAAAAATATCCTAAAATTATTTACAACAATAATCCACAAAAAAAAAAGGTAGTAGATATAGATATCAATCGATATTACAAATCGAGATTGATCCCGTCTAGAAAAATCGATATAGTTAAAAAATAGAATTTATAAGTAAACCGTTGTAAAAAATCGTACTTGCTTACAATTACTTTCATTCTCAATGCTTTCCTTGCACCGATCTGTAACATTCCGAATCTTTTGTCCATGCTGGACCATTACCACGTTTTGAACTTGCCAATAATTGTCCTGAAATAATGAAAGACCTGAAAAGACAAAATTTATTTTCAAATTTGACTAATGCTATATGAATATGAGATAAAACTTATGATGTTATGATAGCAAATTACCATGTTCATCATGTGCTTGTTGTGATAAGCGCCTTTCAGCATCAATCACCGCCAAATGTGTTCGACTAAAATGATGAACAATTCCGGCACCAAATGCATCACCTAATACATTGATTGATGTTCGGATACGGTCCCTATTAACAGCAAGCATTTGTACTTTTTAAATTTTATCAAAAAAAAAAAAAAAATTGATCACATGAATTCTATCATTAATTTAAAAAATTGCACTAGAAGTATCCTTTTTGAAATATTAAATAAATTTTAAAACTTGATTGAAATGCATGCTATTAAAATTAAAATTTCAATAAATTCAAGTTTTCTATGAAAAAAAAAAAAAAGTTCTCATTAGTTTTTGCAATTACATTTTTCACTTCATGAAATATTTTGCATTCACTCATAAACTTTTTATTATGTCTGAAAATGAATTTTCAAGAAAGTTTTAAGAAATCAATGAAAATGAGAATGCCATTTGTTTGTACTTTTACTTATACTTATACTTATATTTATATCTTTTTCTGTACTTCAAACTTCCTTTCATTTGCTTTTATTTGATTAATTTTTAAAACGATTTGAATAGATAAATCAGCAAAGAGTTTCAAACATTTTCAACTATCTTTAAATAATAAAATTAAATTTAAAACTTACAAAAGCCAATCAACGGCCACAATTAAGGAAACATCATTTACCGGTAAACCAACTGCTGTTAAAACAATTAACATTGTAACCAGGCCAGCTGATGGTACTGATGCTGCACCTATCGATGCTAATGTTGCCGTTAAACTAAAATCCTTTTCATCTTACTTTAAACTTAATCAAAAATTAAAACAATTTTAGGCACATGCAATTTACTTAGAAAAGAAAGAAGAAATTAAAATTTTTTTGATATGATAACAAATGCAATAAAACAAAACCTAATGGTAATAACTTGGCCAAATGATAGGACAACACCGTTTGTTTGGGCTATGAAAATAGCTGCCACGGCTTCATACAGTGCTGTACCATCCTGTAATTAGATATAAAAATTGATAAAATCAAAGCAAAAAATTATTTATGAAAAATAAAAAAGAAGAATGAAGAAGGAACGGACCATATTAATAGTTGCTCCGACAGGTAACACAAATCGAGTAACTCGTCGATCAATTCCCAAATTTTCTTCCAAACATTTGAATGTCATTGGAAGAGTTGCCGAACTAAAATGAAATTATCAAACAATAAAAGTATTAAAACAAAAAAATAATAGTAATAGTAGTAAAAGTGTATAGTAGTAAATAATACTAGTAAAAAGTAAGGTGAGAAGAAAGTAAAGAATTATAGCATTTTTACTAAGTATTTTGTAAATTAATAAAGTAATGAACCTTGAAGCAGTTCCAAGAGCAGTAATCCATGCATGAAGTAAACCACGCATATAGGTAAATGGATTCTTCCTGGTACAGATAAAGAATAACAGTGGTAAACTGATTAATGCATGTATGATAAGTCCTAGCAATACTGTTACCACGTACATTGCTAACATTTGAGCCATATTTGCTAGATTATCAATTTCCAAAATTTTTCCAGCTATCAATGACATTATTCCAACTGGTGAATACCTTAAATTAGCAAACAACCTGTCTTCTTTATTTAAACATTATCAATTAATTAATTATATTTTATTAATAATAATTTAATTTATTAAATTAATAGGATGATATTTTTGCATAAATGCATACCACATGATAAGCATGACAAGTTTCATAATCACTTTATCCAATATGGAAAAGAAATCAACCATGGTATGAGCTTGTTCACCAAGTTGACTTAGTACTATTCCAAATGATATACAAAATACTATCACACCTGAAGTGAAAAGTAATCTATCTACGTATATCTATGATAAATAATAATAGTATCAGTTAAATGTATAGCTTCTTATCTTTATCACTTGTATTAATTCCTTATCATTATCATTCGTATCAAGTTTAATTATTAAAGATGAAAAAAAAACTGATAACCTACCAAGAACATTCATACCAGCGGTATATTCAACCGATGGTTTCATAGTAGTAATGGAATTATTTGCAATTGCTTGTAAAATTTCAGAATTATTTTTTTTTAAAATTTTTGATTTCACCGGAATATATTTTGTTTGTACTTGTTGAAATGTTGCTTGTACAATATTTTCCGGAAATGTATTCCTGAAATCAATTTAAAACGATTATATGATGAATTATTTTTTAACGAATAAGACTGTTTTTTTTTTAGTTTTATCTGTGCATTTTCTAACTAAAAATTTTTCTTTTTCATCCTTCCTTCTCTCTCTTTCTTTCTGTCTTTTCAGCAAAAAAAAAAACAACTGCAAAAGTAATTTTTATTGAAATTAATTCAGTTCATCCAAAAAATTAAATCAATATTTGTGTTTGAACTTTAACCAAATTTTGCGAAAGCACACATTGCTTCCTTCTCTTTTCCACTCTTTCGATCTCTCTATACATTCTGGAGAGCACTTCTCGACTTCCGGAATTACTTTCTTCTTGATTTGTACGCAAACTTGATCCACAGGCCCATCTTTTTTCAAAGAGGGTTTCTTTAAGTTACCTCATTAAATCGAGAAATGTTTCGAGAGTACTGACTGTTTTTGCTTCTGTACTTTCAACCACATCACGTTTGATTGTTGGATTACCAGGATGTATTGTTAATACCAGAAATATGCCCGTCTAAAAAAAAGAAAAAAGAAATATTAGAATTTAACCTATTATCGATTAAAAAGGAAAAAAATCTCTCTCTCTCTCTCTTTCTCTCTTTGAAATATATATGGGAGAAAGGTATGTTCACCTGAAATTATTGTAAAATGTTTAAATTATTAATTTAGAAAACTAACGATAACAGCAATAAGAGTAGTAGCAACATAATAAAATATTGCAAGGAAACCCAAACGACCAGACTGTTTCGCATCCAATTGAGCTAATCCTAAAATTTATATTTTCTCAATGATTTGCATAAAATTTAAAATATTATTGATTTGGAAGAAATTTCAAATCAAAATAATTCAATTATATTTATAATTTTAAGATTTCAAGAGATAAAAATGATTTATTTTAACTTTATCTATTTTATGTATTTAATAGTTATGTTAAGTAATTTAAAAGTAAAAACGAAGAAATTTTCATGAGATAATAAAAAATTATTGCAAAATACTGTAGTATTTCTTTAAAAAAAAAAAAAAAAAAACTTATCAATATTCATATATGAAATTAAGATTTAATTTTGATCGAACTAAATCTAACAATTAAATTAACTTAGACAGGAAGCATTAAAGCAGAAAATTTTAAATAATTATTGAAAAAATTTGAATATACTTTATCAAAAATTTCATGTTACCTGAAATGAGCGAACTGATAATAAGCGGTAGAATCATTAGCTTCAACATACGCATCAATATTTCGCCCGGAAAGCTAACCAGTACTATAGATTGAACTGTTAAATTAAGCATACGTCCAACAAAACCCAATAGAATACCCAGTAATACAGAAGTAACCGTAAGCACTAGCAATAAATTTCGCCTGAACCAGCTTGACATTTCCTAAATGAAAAAAAAAATTTTTTTAATTAAACCATACAAAATATTAATAGTAATAAATAATAAGTAATAGTACTAGTAATAATAATAAGTAATACTAATACTAAATAAATAATAATAATATGAAAATATTTAAAGTAATATAAGTGAAAATGATTATGATTTTATGCAGTATCATTAGAAGTAATAGAAAACTTTTTTTAGAATAAATTAAGATAAAATTTTAATCAGGATTGAAATTAAAAATAAAATTTCAAAGAGTTTATCATCAAACATTTTTTTTTTAAATTACTTTATAATTCTTAGGATAAATGTTATTAGAGAGAGAGAGAGAGAGAGAGAGAGAGAGAGAGAAATGTGTTTTAATCTATTCTTTTACTTTTACTACAGGGAAAATAATGTTTTGAAATAAAAATTGATTGATTTTAACATTTTAAATTTTTGATATTTTACATATTACTAATAATACTAATAATATGAGATTGTTTACAATAATAATACTGCTTTGGTAAAAGCGAATTTAAATTATTTTTATAAAATGAGAAGTTAAAAAAAAAGAAGAAAAGGTGAGGAAAAGTTTATTTCGAAATTTTCGCATGAAATAAGCAAAGTGTGGAAAATTGATATGCAATAGTAATGTTTGAAAAATAGTGTTAGCAAAGGAGAAATGGCGAGAGTAATAGTTTGAGTAATTTGAGAAGTCCTGAATCAATAGAAATGCAAAAGCAATTCGAATAATTAACATTTTCGCGACAATCATTCTCTCTTTTTCAATTGACTGATATATTTATATATATATATCAACGGAAAATAATAGTATTATTATCAACTAATTGATAATTGATATAATAAAAGTTATTTCAGGTCATTTCATCAATACGATTATTTGAATTTATTACAATTATCCTAGAAAATAATAATAATTCAATTGTATCGTTTATGCAGTTATCATTGATTGATTATATATGGTAAACAAAAATTTCTAATTCATAAAGTAAACAAAAATTTGTCAAAAATAGAGTAAACAGTAATAAGCATACAATTGTTTATTTACTTGATTATTGAAATATTTCTAACTTTTTTCTTTTTCTTAGAAATATCAATCCTGAAATTGTAAATAGACAGAAATGAATAATACATTGTTGATGAATAATAATAATATTGATTATTAGAAAGCAAAAATTAAATAGCTAAAATATTGAGTGATTATTTCAGGAGAAATATCGTAATTTTTTTTTTTAAATAAATCAAATAAACAAAAGTGCAATCAAACCAAATAAGCAAAAAAAAAAAACTAAAATGATACTCAAAAGTTTGTTATTAATAAATTGAAAGAGAAAATAGTAAACATTTCTCAATAGATTTTTAACAGACGATAGAAAGTAAGACAATTGAATTTAACTTAACTCAAATACGAAGGTAAAATTGTAAGTAACGCATGGGATCTCATAGAAATCGATAAAGAGTATAAATATTAAAACAAAAGGAAGTTATATCAGAAATGAAATGAAAGTTATCATTGCTTAAATATTAATGAAAGATAATTTAAAAATAAATAATAAAATATCAAAGAAAGTGCAAATAATATGATAATTATAAATTGTTAATTAAAATTTGATAAATATTGATTCTCATTAATTAAAGGAAGAAAAAAAAATATTTTTGATTATCACATGAAAACATAATAGATGAATTGTACTTTTGACTAAGTTTTGATTCAGTTAAAATTTTATGATTGTTTACACAGGTAGAGAAAGAGAAAAAGAAAGAGAGAGAGAGAGAGAGAGAGCAATAACTGAGTATACCAGTTAATATCCATCAAACTTTGAAAATATCAAATTATTGAAAAAAAAAGTGTATGAGAAAGCTGTTAGAAATATTTAATTTATATTCAAACTTAATCTTTTGTTTTTGTTTCCGAAAATAATAATTTATTCATAAATAGGGTAGTTATTAATATGTAAATCGTTGATAATTTTACAGTGTAAACATTATTCTGATCAATGATTCAATGAATTTTGCAATGATTTGAATATTAAAATGTCATTTGTTTTTTTTTTTTTTTTGGAAAAGTGTTAATTAACTCTAACTTATTAAGTGATCGAGAAAATGAAAAAGAAATGCAGTAGCTTGAAATCAAATGAATAAATCAATAATATTGATAACAAATAATTTCTTTTTTCAGAACTAACTATGAAAGTATAGTTACACTTTCATAAAAGTGTTAAATTAATTTTACATTCGACAATTTTAGTTTTCTATGAGTGATAATTTTTTTAGACAAACATTTTAGATTTTAACTTTTCGTTCTTTTCAGTAAATTATCAAAAATAACAATTAAGGTAATTATCATTAAAATATTCGTTTCGTTTCCATTTTCTCTAATTACTTCTTAAAATTTTCTTAAATATATCTTAAAATTTTCAAAAAAAAGAAAAATATGAGAAGAAGCTTAACGAAACCAAAGAAAAATATCAGAAATATCAAATAATATGAGAATGAATAAAATTGTATAATTTAAATCTAAGAAATACTTTAACGAAAAATGCCTGAAAGGAAAAGAAAAAGTATTTTTATTATACCCTAAAAATTTTGTTGTTTTGCATGAAACATAAAAGTACTTTTAAAAAAAAAAACATTACTTTTTTTTCAATAGTTCAGCTAATTATATTGTAATCAAAAAATTTACTCAATAAAAAGTATTTTAGCAAAAAAAATTTTCAACAAAAAAAAAGTTTTTTATTAGAAATTAGCGAATACTGACATGCAACATTTGCATACAATAATACATACATGCGTACAAAAGAATTTACAAAAACTTTTCAAATTTTTTTGAAATTTAAGTTTTTCTTTAAAAATTTTAATATTTATTTAACTACAAAAAACGAATTTTAATATTTCATTAACTACAAAAATAAAAATTGTAAAAATTTTTTCCATTCTCTAATTCTTATTAAATCGCAGTTGTTTCATTCGACGAAGCATGAATAAATCGGAAAAATAAAAATTTAAATTTCTGCCTTATTCATCTGATAGATTATTTTCAGATAAAAGCTAACCTAATGTTACTTCTCGTGCAAGATCCGTTTTTCAGATAAAACTAAACGCTCCATGTGTATCATCGATCGAGAAAACAGATTTTACCAGTTTTCATAAAAAAGAAAAAAGAAGAAAAAAAAATGATAACCTTCATTAGCATGAAAAAAAAAGCAGAAATGCATGTGACGCAATTTTTTCTCGCTTTTTTTTTCATGCTTTCTAAAGATTGCTTTTCGCAACATTGCAAACAAGCAGCAATTAAGGCTTACTTGAATTAGCATCCAACTGCGCTTTAATTGCATCTTACTAAATTACCAATTTCCGCCATTCCTTTTATCAGCAAAAAAAAAGAAAGAAAGATGAAGGAGAAGGAAAGAAAGATGAATGAAATGAAATAGTTTTATGAAGTAGACGGTAGAAACTGTAAAACGGTGAAACGGTAGAAACGGTAAAATGGTGAAACGGTAGAAACGGTAAAATGGTGAAACGGTAGAAACGGTAAAACAGTACGATCGTTTATTTAAAGAGGAAACTAAAAATGATTTGAAATTAGAATAAATTATTAATTCATTCAAATAATAGTCTTAAATAATAACTGATGATAATATTATTGCTGCAAAAATAAAAACAAAAAGGAAAATTATCTATGAAAATGTCATATTTACAGCAAATGTTTTATTTTTTTTTCTAAAATTGAAAGTTAAAGTTAAATCAATTAAATTAAAATAATGATATAACATTTAATATGATTATGTAGACAAAAAAAAATAGAATTGAAAGAAAGAGGAAGAGATATTTGAAAGATGAATTATACTTATAAAGGACAGGTAGTTAAATGAACTGTGATTGATTGTGTGATTGAAATGGAATATGGAAACAGGCGGTGTTGGTTGGAATGGAATGAAAACGGGCGGTATTGGTAAACTGCATGAGGTCATCATAGCAGTACTGCTGTCTACTAAAGCAATTTTCTTTAATAAATCATCTATCGATACATCCTAAAACAGGTTTTTTTTTTTTTCAGCATTCTTTATTGTACAGTTTTATCATACAGTACTTGCAACAGTATTAGGTATTTTTTTTTTGGTAGGCTGGTTAAATTAAGCTCTGAAATCTAATCAATCAATAATTTCTCATTTCAGTTCTTTCCATCCTACTATTACAGGTTTTTAGGATGGTAAAATTTTAAAATTAATAATTAAACCTAATGGATTTTTGAATGATTCGGTTATTTTTATGCTTGTAAAATTATTTTGTTTTTTGAAGATTGATAAATTTAAAATTTATGATAACTAATGAATAAAATGAATTCAACAAAAAAAAAAGGTTGTCAGTTTGAAATGATTTATTTATCGATTGAATTTCTTAAGTTTGAACTTGTAATATGATAAGTTAATCAAGTAAAATCTTTTTTTTTATTAAAGTATAAATCGTGAATGTGAAAATGAAATAAATGAAGATAAGATATCATCTATTATCACTGCTATCACTCCTCCTCATCACTCTCAAATGTGATAAGACTGCTTGGAAGGAAGTGATCAGAGAATTTCAATTCCTTTCTTCTTTAAGAGAAATATGAAAAGAGTGATAAAAAAAAGAAAAAGGAAAATGAATCCTTTCCTTATAAATTGCTATTTATATAAATATTTGAAAAAGCAATATGCTTTTCTACTTTTCGACTTCATCTGCTTAATCGACGAACTTAAGTGGAATTGAGTGGAATGCTAAGTTAGATTCAAACTTCAAAATTCACATCATAATAGTTCTTATCTTTCCAATTTCAAAATTTGCTTATTTTTGACGATTATACATCTCAATGATATCATCAACTAATGCGTGAAAACGATAATCTGAAGCTAACAATTTATATATTTGATATAAATAAACGAATGATTTTACAGTAATTGTATGATTTGAAGAAAATTTTGCAATTATTTCATGTGCAAATTGAAAAGTGCAAAAGAAGTAACTGACAAATGATAAATGCATGAAAGACTTTTAATTTTAAACTGAAAGAATTTTTTTGGAAATAATTAAAAAGTGTAAGAGTTAAAAGAAGAGTTTTAAAGCTTTACAATGGATATTGGAATTAGTTAAAATTGAAGTTTTAGCTAAAAGTTTTCACGAATATATCGATGAAAAAAAAAAAAATCTGGTACTTCAACTATTTGCGTGTTATTTCTTCTTAGTGAAAGCTAACTAACATTTACATTTACACTAACTAGCACAGACATGAAGATACACACACACATACACACACATACACACACACACACACACACACACACACACACACACACACACACACACACCTATCAGTGTGAATTTAAATTTGTGTTATCTTAACATCACTCAATATAATCAGCATTATTACTATTCGATTGTTGAAAAAGTTTATTTTCGTCAATTCATTCAACGATGTTTATGACATTAGTAAAGTTTGGAAAAAAAAAAAAGTTTTGGTATTTATTTGAGATCTCTCAGAGATTAGAAATTAGAATTATGACGATGATATAGGCATGGAAGAAATTGGAAAATTAATGGAAGAGACAATCATGCACATTTTTGTTTTTCATATTCGTTATTTATAAACAAGATTTAGCTTACATCATTTTGTCTTCTCATCTTGTCAATCATTCATCGTTAAATTTCATCCTAACTTATATGATTATCAATTTTCTCAAGCAAACTTTTAGTTTAAAATTGAATTTCAAAGTTTAAAATTAATCATTTTAAATGATTTTGTATATGCCAGATAAATGTTCCATGGAAAATTTATTTGATTAAAATATAAGTTTTAAATTTAAATATAGCTTAAACGAGAAATAAAAGTTAGTAATATCTGAAATATATTAAATTCCTTTTTGATTAATAAATTTTACGAGTAATTTATACCTGGATGAAATACAGTAATATAGTTGCATATTACTTCAAAATTTTTTGGGAAGAAGAAACCTAACAGATAAAATCAAAAATAATTTTTTGCTATTTCAATTGAGGGAAATGTTTTAGTCAGTTTTAAGTAATTATAGGATAAAATAATAAGTATAGTTATCACTAAAACCTATCAGTCCTTTTCCATATTCGATAAGAGAAAAGAGGCACTTAATGATTGATAAATTTGCATGTGTCATAAACAAACGGTATTAAATTCATTTCGAATAATAAAAAAAAATTGAAAATTTGAATGAATGATAAAATTTTGAAATGTAAGTTTAATTCTTTTAGCAAAGAGAAAAAGTAAGCAAACAATTCATTTTCTCATTTATTTACTTATTATCATTTTATCACTTTTATAATTGATATTACACTTCGAAAGAAAGTTTTCATTGCTTAAATTTTCAATTGAATGATAAAATGATAAAAAATTAGTAAAATTCATGATAATTTTCAATAACTAATTATGAATTTATTGTTAGAAAAGAGAATATAATTTTTATTTGAACTAACTATTTTTAAGAAAACAATCGACAGAGAGAGAGAGAGAGAGAGGGGAAGAGAAGAAAAGGGAGGGAGAGGAAGAAAAGAGAGACAGTTATAGTGAATAAAAGAGAACAGAAAGAAAGGTTGAAATGAATTTGATTAATTTCATTCCTTCAAATAAACTTTATCAAACCAAAATTAACAATATCCTAATCAAGGATTAAAGAGTGGGAATCAATAAATTTCATATTGATAATTAAACTATTGAAGTAAAATACTACTAAGGTAATTTTTAATTCTTAAAAAAAAATTTCGATATGCCCTTGACGATAACATTTATCATTGATGTATGAACGAACGGGGGCATCATTTTAAAATTTCCTCAATTACACCATTTTATTTTAAACTGATAACTAATTATCACTGATACTTTTATCATAACTGATAACTTAAAATTTTTTTTTTAAATAATAATTTTCAAATAATATATTATGCAAAAAATATTATTGCAAATTATTTTTTTAATTAAACTTTTATATTAAATTAAAATAAGTTAAATGGTAGTAGCATACCTTGAGTAATTGAATTTTTTTTTTCAAAAAAGAAGCAACAAACGGCATGTTATTTGATTTCACTTGTAGCAAATAATGAAATTTCTTAACTGAGTTAAATTAAGTGGAATAGATTAAAGATTATTTGAATCAATTACTTCTAAGATTGCTAATACTTGATTTGATCATGAACATATGATTAGCGAATGATCAATGCCTCGTTTCGTACAATCATTCAATGAGTTAATATTGATTGAAAATTTGTAATTTTGGAGAAAAACAAAATTGGAGAGAGTTATTTTCTAGAAAGTAATTTGCAATTTGAGGAAGTTAACTGATGAATATAAATTTCATAATTTTTCATGATATTTTTCTCTTCTCGATATCGATTTTTTACATTTCTATTTAATTTCTTTTCCTTACTTAACAATTCCTAAAGATTCCTTTATCAATTAAAAATTTTCAACAGATAATTACCTCATTGGTACTTCAAGTACAGAATTTTGAACTTGTAACATACTTTCTGTCTTCGTTTTTGGTGAATCATATTGTAGAGTACTTAGCGAAAGTTACTATCACGTTGAAATTTTGGTTTGCATTAATCATGAAAGTAACACAAGATATGGTGAAATTAATACTGATACTTATTTGATCTTGAATATCTAATTTAAATCTCAAACTTTCAAATTAGGTAATTTACGCTACGATATCTTATTCTGTTTGAAGAATTTTTATTTCTTATTTTTGCAAATAACTATAGGATATTGATTATTCCTGAATATTCATTATCCGGTGCTAGAATCAAATCATTATCAAAATACTGAAATAAGCCATATTCCAACAATTGGATATATTAATGGAATTGAAATACGAGAGAATTGTGGAATTGATTATTATATTAAATATATTATTATATTGAAGTAATATTAAATTAGAATATTGATCGAAATATTAAATTGTTGCAAATCAATTTAAAAAGTAGCAAATATTGCTAATATCAGTTAAAATGAAACAGAAAAAAAAATTGAATATCCGGAATCCGGAATAAATATCCTAATATTAAGTTCGGCATGATGAAATTACGATGATTTGAAAGTAATCGATTACGATTAGGTAGTGGACATTCTAACTAATCTAGCTAATTTCATAAATTCATTTTTAAATTTTATTTCATTCACTCTATTTATATCACTCTCTCATCTCACCATATCAGTATCATGCAATTTCACAAATTCAGAAAGAAATTAAAAAAAAAAATGATCTATGATGCGCAATTTATTTTTTCCGCTTAATTAAACCTAAATAGGTGCTGAAATTTGTTTTGCTAAAATTATTCCTTCAATTTATATTTTCAAGTAAAAATATTTAAATAAAGCAAAATCAAGTAAAGGTTACAATTTTTTTTTTGCTTTTAAAAACAAGAAATTAAAAAAAATTTTTTTAAATCAAAGCTATCAAAAAATTTAACCAAACACTCACCGCCATTAGTCCCATTTAAGCATAAATTGCAAGCCAGCGCTCAGGAATTAGCTCAAGAATCAAGAAAAAGCCTAGCTCGATTATCCACTTTGAACTTTTCATCGGATAAAGGAAAAAGATCATGACAAATTTGGAGGATTTCGGATGATAAAGAAAATTTTCGAGTGGAAAAAAAATATCGAAAAAGCACAAGCAATGCTTTTTAAAGCTTTTTCTCGAAATATTTCTAAGCAAACAATTCTGAAGCTAACATCGAGAAGTATTAAAGCAGCTTCTTCTCAAAGAAAAAAAAACAGAAAATAAAAAACTTGACGAAGAATTTTATTAAATGGAAAAATTCCACTTACCTTTGCTATTCCTCTAATCAATGATTATTATATTCTTTGATTCTATCATTTGTTAATTAAACTTAAATTTAGAAAATTTTATTTGCTAGAATTTATCGTGAATATTCTGCTCTTACTTTTCTATTACTTTTCTTATTACTTATTACTATACTTTTCTATTGTATTGCT
This sequence comes from Cruorifilaria tuberocauda, assembly GCA_013365365.1. Taxonomy (NCBI): domain Eukaryota; kingdom Metazoa; phylum Nematoda; class Chromadorea; order Rhabditida; family Onchocercidae; genus Cruorifilaria; species Cruorifilaria tuberocauda. The sequence goes on from JABVXU010000295.1 coordinate 58,388, forward strand.
TAATTTAGAAGAGAGTTTGAAAGGTGAAATGATAAGTGAAAATGTTGAAATTAAAATAAACATATTTGATGTTGATAATTACAAAGTTGTACAATAATCATTTTATATGTATGATAATATATATTGTATTAATATAGAAATTCAAAAATCAATCAGTGATATTTTCTGTGAGTAAGACAATCAAGTATTCCTTGTATATTCAGTATAGCTTAATTGTATAACAATATAGCTTAAATGTATAACAATAATCCAGTTTCTTGAGTAATTTCATAGCAGTACGCATTTCAGTTCATTGCATAAATTAAATTTCTTGAAATTCGTTTTCCATGATCTAATCGAAAAAATTTCATTCAAATAATTAATATAAGCAGAAGCTTTGAAAAATAATTAAGCAGGAAAAAAATTATTAATTAAAAAGCAAATATAATATACTTCTTTTCCATCGTTTTTTTAATGAAATTTCTTTGGACTTTATCTGTTCAAATTCTATTTGCTAACTACTAATTATTACTTTATTGACAGCTAAGTGAAAAAAAGCATTTCTTTCATTCATGCATAAATATAAAATGAGGGAATTCAAGTGAAAACATTGAAAAGAAAAGAAGACGAAATAAAACAGTCGTTCATATTTGAAGGATTGAATGAATAAATTGATGAAAGAAAACTTTTTTTTGCTTCTTTTTTTTTTCAAATGCTGTAATACAGAATGCAACAAAACTTTCACTAAGAATTATTAAAAGTTTTTATTATATAAGTGCAAAAAAAAATCGTTGAAATTATTATTAATCTTGATAGTGATTTCTCTCATTTAATCAATTATTATCAAACTTAGCAGTGATCAATTATTATCAATCTTGATAGTGATTTCTCTCATTTAATCAATTATTATCAATCTTGATAGTGATTTCTCTCATTTAATCAATTATTATCAAACTTAACAGTGATTTTTTTCATTTAATCAATTTGTTTAGACTGAATTATAAAAGGATCATTGATGGAAAGATCAAATCGGAAACATTCATTCCTTACTTTGTTTATTTTAAGATATCAATAATGAAAAGAAAAACGAACTTGTAAAATGATTTTTTTTACTGCAATATTTTGAGATTACAGTTAAAATTCATAGTATAACAAAAACTGTAAAGTAAAAGATCATTATTTACTCTCAGATAAATTTATGGTAAACAAAAAAGCTTCAATAAAAATATTCAGTTATGCTCAAATAAGTAACGATTACTTTACTTTATGCCACATTTTCCGTTTGTTTATAAGTAATTCAAATTTGTTATGGAACGAATAAAACGAACGAACTTTTTTTTCATTATACACCTTTATGATAGAAAAATTTTTCTATCATAAAAATGATCAAATCGAGAGAGTGGCGAATTCGTTAGAAAAGATTAGTCATGCAGTTTGATGCATATTTTGATGAATATTTTGCAAAATTAATCGATCAGTGAAATCAGAACGAATCGATTAGGGAAATTAGAAAATGAGACTTTTCTGAATTAATTGAGTAATTAATTTATTTATTTTGTTAATTGAGAAAACAAAGGAAACTTTATTGATATTATTTTTTTTAATTTGTTTTCACTAAAAATTTAAGGAATTTTTATTTTTCAGAATTATCTCAGTGAGTAAGCCATCTCTTTATCAAATTAATTTAATTGAAATTAAAAATGCAAAATTCTTAATCATGAAAATTTCTTATAAAAACAGAAACTTCCAACTTGACGGAACCACAAATCCGTCTATTTAGCAAATTATCAAAAGTTAAAAATTACTCTTTTTTTTGACGTTAAAGTTACTCAATTTCCTTGACTAAAATTTCTCTTGCAAATTTCCTCTCTTTGTTTCAATTTAATTTAAAGAAGTTGAAGTTTATCAATGGAAAAAATAAATTCAAACAAAAACTGAAATAACATGCATACATTTCATATCCGGAAAGAATGATTTCATAAATGTTCCGTTCCGATAAATCGTTTCGAAAGGAAATTCAAAAATTTTGTCAATTTGAATAATCATGAAAAGTTAGTGATAACACAAAGATGAATATAATAAGCAAATTAAGCGGAATGAGAACAAAAAATAAAATTTAATTTTATGAAATGATTACATGGACTTTACGACGACAGGCAAAAGCTAAGTCATTTCATTCTTTTCTTACCGATCATTTCTTTCTTCCAAAGTTCGATTTTTCTTTTTGTTCATAAAAAATCGATAAGATATACAAAGATAGTGTGCAAGATTAATTGTTCAAAGATAGATATATCACCCAAATGAAAATGCTTTTAAAAGGAATTTTGAAGCAAGTTTTCTTTTTCTTAACAAAACTGATCTGATCAAAAATGTAATTTATCGAAGGAATTTTTGAGATGTATCATGTTTCTGAATGTCACGAAATGCTTAACATAATAATCATGATATGGAATTATGATATGGATCCGTGAGAGAAATAATAATCATGATAATGGATGAGTAAGCGAAACAGGAAGAAACAAATTCGATAGTCTGGAAAATCTTTTTTGCTAGTTTTTACTCAAATATTAATTATTAGTTAACATAACAATCATGATATGGAATCATGATATGGATCCGTAAGTGGAACAGGAAGAAATAAATTCAGTGATCCGGAAAATCTCTTTTCCTAGTTTTTACTCAAATATTAATTATCAGTAGAAAAAAAAAACAATTTTTTATCAATAACTGTATGATTATATTTGATATTATAGAGAAAATATAAATGAAGAATGTTTGCTGATAAAGCTTTAATCACTTTATCATTTCATTTCATCCATTAACGGTCATCCTTACTGATAAGCTTTAATCATTTTGTCATTTTATTCCCTTCCATTAACGGTCATTCCAAAGAAAAAAAAACATCATGCAAATCATGAAAAAAAACAAATATCAAAATATCATGATATGGGAAGCTGTGAACTTTAAAAGAGAACTGTGAACTTTGATTTCCAATAGTTCAACATAAAATTATTTTGCTAAACCTGAGTGAAATTAATTTTCATTTATTTAGTCATCGATTACTACCGGTTGGAAGAATATCGTATGAATACCGTTAATGAATGATTTATGGAACAAAACATTCACTTATTTCATTGACGGCAAAAAAATTTCAAGAAAAAAGAAATTTATTTAATTTAAAATTTTTAATTAGCTGTGATTTTAATTGAAAAAATGTCAAGAATGAAAATGGTAAATAGAAATTACTATATGAGAGCAAAGAGTAAGGAAAAAGATGAATGTTCAAGAAAATTTATTGTAAAATTTTGGATTAATTCAATTATTTATTAAAAGGTGAAAATTTAAATCTTTAATTAATAATTTAGTCTTAAATAACCTAAAACTTGGTAAAATTTGAAATTCAATAATTTATAATATAATATCAGATATTCATCTTTGTAATAATTTTATTGAATATTTTTATATTCAAGAAACCTTAAAAGTTCTCAAAAATGTCAGAATGATGCAAATTATTTGAAAAAAAAAAACTTTTCAAGTCGTTAAATACGCCTTGCATGATGTTTATGATAAATTCGTTCCGTTAAATTCACCATTTTATCATTTGGAGAACTTATATTACATAATCGAGAATATTCTACATGCATATCATTTTCTAATATTTCTTCTATAGCAGAAAAAAAGGAAAAGAAATTTTTGCAAGCAAAATGAAAAAAATGAAAGTTTTGTAACCTAAAATTCAGAACGTAATTCAGGTCCGGTAGCATCCGGAATAGTATTGTTAGCTTCTCGAAGAAGAGATAAAAACGATCGGATAGCACTCTGAATATGACGTATCTCTTTGAAAAACATTAGCAGTTATGATTCATGCTTGATTTCAATCAACAATATTATTCTTTGAAGATGAAAAGTGATTTAAATGATTTAATTAAAAGTAATTTGAAACATCGGAAAAGTAAGAGAGATAATCTCAGAAAGCATTTTTTGAATTTCATGGAATATTAGGATAAAATATCAAAATAGAATTCATGTTCTTATCGCTACTCTCACTCATTAATACTATTTCGAATATCAAAACAGTTTTTTAAAATCGACTCGATTAAATCGATCCATCTGATATCTGTGTATCAAACTTTGTTGTTTTCCTGAGAGCGAATAGGAAAGAATTTTAGCAAATCAATTTAGTAAAAAAAATCTTCTATCAACGAAGATTTCGAAGAAATCAATTAAACTATGATAATTAATTAAGCTGCAAAAAAAAATTTTATTTACTAAAAATTTAATGCACAAAATGATGAATAGAAATTCTTGCTAAATTAAAATTAAAATTAAAAATAAAATTTCATAATTAATTGTTTATTTTCTTTAAAAATTTCTAAATTCTAGGTTCTAAAACAAAAACTATACTTAAGTACCAATATCAATCATAGAAATAAATTCTGTAGATATTAGAAAAGATGAAATTTTAAAGATGAAAACTAAAATGCTTTAAATTTCAATCCATAAATCTCAAAATAAAAACTGATAATTTTTTTTTTGAACTAACTTTTTCAAGAAATATTAAAAACTAATAATCATAAATTATGCTAATAAGTTATAACAGAACAGTTAAGTGCTCTTATCTACCACAAATGTTTCAATCTCATCAATCAAATTAATCATCTTACTCATTTTTCACCTGTTTTAATCTTCTTCCAATCCTTAAATTTCTTTTCAGGAAAATAAATTTCAAACATGCAGTATATTCTCACACAATATCTCAGATGACGCAGTACACGCAAGGAAACACGTAACATTTTCCCACTGAGTTGAAATCGGTAATTATTATAAATACAGTACCAATTAACTTAAATCTTCAAGTAAAACATGAATTGATGGAATAAGTTCGATGCCTTCAAATACTGTTATTACAAATTGAATGCTTTAAAAATTTTGAAATGAAAGTTGAGAAATATTTTTAATATGTGAAAATTATCTGAAGATATGTCCACGCAATGATACGATTACGATAATATTCGGTGATTTGATTGTAACACGTAATATACGTAAAGATCTCGAATGATCAAATTTCAAACATGTTCTATATTTTCACTTAAGAAAAGAAAATTCTCACAAGCAACCTGAATAATGAACAAAAAAATGGCAAATACATAAATACTGGAAAAGATTAAATTTATTTATCAGAAAGTAAACTCAACCAATCTCGCGACAATTGCGCCATTTCAATTCCATTCGTCAATTTCATCTTTTCATAATTGGAATATTAAATGTAACCCATTTGCATACCTCATTACTCAAATTTGGTTATTAAGTTATTGACCCGATGAAATAATTCAATGTCTCAAAGGAGAATTAACATTTTTTGAAATATCAGTAAGTTATCAAGGAATAATCGATAATTAATACTTTCACTTCTACGGTACTCTCTCAATACTTTGCTTATTTTCTTCATGTTCACCTGTTTTAGAATACTTTTTTGCGTTGTATTATCTTTTTTCCGCCTGCTTCTTTATATCTTTTAAGTGTCATTTCAACCTCTGATCATCCGATTTTAGCTTATGAGTGCAATATTTCGCCTGAATTATCTTTTTCTTAAGCTATGAAATTTTTTTGTTCAATCTTTTAAAATAGTAAGATTTAGTATAAAAAGATTTTTCAGCTATGATTGATGATTTAATTGATTTACTCTAATATTGCCATATCAAGTTTCAGAAGTTAAAGTTAAAATTTGATCAAAATGATGTATAACTAAATTTGAAAATAAAAATAATATTCTAATAAAAACTTATAATTGTTTAGAAGATTGTAAAATGATAACGGATTGCAAACAGGGCGCTGATAATTTGAAATGTTAAATCTTAAAAGCATGAGCATAGGTTGAAAATTTCTTAGAGCAGGGTAAATTATTCATTTTTGTTGAGAAGCTGTTAATAACATGATTATAAAGCTTACTATCATGAAATGTCAATTTTATAATTCAATTTGTTATTTTTTTTTCGGATCATCTACCACTTATGTTATTCAGATTCAGAATGCATTTGAAGTTTTGCAATTATTGAATTTTATATTCATTATTCCGAATTTTATATTTTATATTCATTAGTTCCAAGTTCCAAATTCCAAAGTTCCATTGACACTTTTCTCGCTTTTCTTTTTGAAAGCTTCAACTATAATGTTACTACTTATTTCAAGAAGACAGGTGATAAGCGGTTTGGTAAGGTGATAAGCGGTTTCATACCGGATGGTACGGATAATGTGCTGAACTCATCAAGGTTTTAGCACAGAAACAGATGTATAGCATATTTCCCTGAAAAAATAATTCAAATTCCATCAGAGATTATGCAAAGCTCTTAATTTGATTATCAGTAAGTGCATTATAACTTTTTTGTCGACATTTTAAGAAGCCAGATTGACTTTTAACTCGATAATATCTGATCTCTATTCTAGAAGTAATAAAAATCAAATCAGTTTACTCATCAAACCAATTTGTTCTGAAAAAATTCTAAAACTTCTAATAAACAGTAATTATTTGAAGATTAGAATGTGAGGAAATTACTTAATATCAGTTTTGAATATTTCTATCATTAATCTAATCAAATTTATTTTAATTGTGTGTGTGTGTGTGTAATGAATATATTTGTGTGTAACGGACGGTGGAAACAAGTTATTGATAGAGAAGAAATTAGGAGAAAAGGATTTTTACTATTCAATAAAGGTATAATAGCGTGACAACAAAAATTATCCTGTTTTCAAAATACTAAAGATATCCGGAATGAGAATCTTGATTTGTGATTGGTAATCAAGTTGTTTATCACTGAAGCCTTCTCTTTTATCTCTTTATCATCTAACAATACATTCTAAACAATTTAACAATATTCCTATAAATAGTAAATTCTTTCTTAATTATGTCACCTACTGAAATTTTTAAAACGATCGCTAAAATTCAAGCAAATGCTCCTCCGTATAGCTCTTACTATTTCTACATTACTCGGTTCTATCACTGCTTTTCATCGTATGTTTTAATATTTTCCATTTTGAATAAATTCTCATTAGCTAATTAATGAATGAATTGAAAATGTCTAATTTGTAATTTTTGTATAGAATATCGAAAATTGGATTGTACGACAAATGATAAGAGAACGGATAATGCTGCAGGAAAAATTGGTTGCCATTTGGTGCTAAAAAATGAAGAATTCGAAACGGGTAGAAATGCTCCGGAAGGTTCCGGATGCTATACCGTTAGTGAATTTCATTTTCCAAGAAATAAGCATTAAATTTTTCAATTTATCAATTACGTTATCAATAATTTATTAATTTATCAAAAACACAACAAGAAGAAACTCATCCTGGAATGATAATTGCTTGAAATTCTTTTTTTGCAAATTTAACTGATCATTGCAATTTGAGAGTATTTTTTTCGTTCTTTCTCAATAGTAAATGAAAATTTTAAAATACGACAGCTTGTGATAAATTGAATCGAAATTGAATTGAGAATTGGAACGGTCAAATTAAACTTTGACCTTATCGTTTCATCTATGTTTTTGTGCAATGGACACGAAATTGCTCGCGAAAAAAAAACATTTACAAAACGTTTTTTTTTAAACCAATTTAATGAAATAGGAATAAAAATTAGTTCAGCAGAGAGAATTAACCTTCGCTGTTCCAAAGTAGTCCATCGCTTCCAATTTCAACCAGTTAAATAATTACAAAACTGCCATCCATTGATCAGAAATTAAGTTATATTAGATGAAAAGTTGTTGAAAAGGCGACTAAAGTGAAACAATTCATCAATTTGTTCACTGTTCACTACCTGTTCATTCATTCATTCTTCACTTACCAAATCTTTCCATGAATTCCTCTTTGCAACTGTCTAATTTTATGCATGAAAAAAAAAAGTCTTGCGGTTTTACAGGAAGGTTCAGGTGAAAATGCGAAAGTTTTCTGCGCCATTGTTTGTCCAAATGCCCATTTGGTATTTCATTCAAAATCGTTGAGCGATAAATATTGCTTCAAATTCATTTCATACGGGGTAAATTGTTTTTGTCAACTTGCATTCATTTTTTGATAGATTAAACTTTGCGATTTTCAACGATACAAATTTATTCTTTAAAATTATCATCGCTGATAATTTATCTCAAGATTACGTATTTCAGTATCAGATATCAGATATCATTCTCATCTTTCATCCATTTTACCAAAAAAAAAAAAAAAGAATTAATTATAGCTAATCGAAAAAGATGATGACTGGTATTTGTGGCGATCGGGAAAATGTCTTAATAGTGCAAAGGCATTTGAAATTGGATGTAAATTCGAAGATCCATTTGAAAAGCAATTTCCTGATGATAATGTAATCTTTAAACATTTAGCTGCAAAAGTTCGAGCTTAATGAATACATTCTATTGATGATTACATAGATTTGTTAGTTTTAGGTTTGTTCGTTGAAATACTGTTAGGTAATAATAAAATTTAAACTTTCAACTTATTTTTTGCAATTTGTACTTCACCAATTTTAATAAATTTTCTTTCATGAAAATTGGAAGAGAGCATGATTGCATTATAAAGTTTTGCAGAAAATATTGTTTGAAATATGCTAATAACTTTTTTATTTACTTTGCTGTTTTTAGAATTTTCCTTCTTGAATGTCATTTTTCCTGAATTTTGCCAAATTCCGGAACATTCCAAAGAGACAGAATAAATTTCACGCAATAACTATTTCATTTGATTTTAGTCTCGAAAGCATTCGAGATTAAAACTTTTGATAAATGTTCAATATTCTTTTGGAGAATGAATAAAATTTTAATTTTAATTAAAAATGAAAATTATTCACAAAAAACCAAGAGAATGTAATAAATCATTAAAATTGAAAATATGAGCAGAATTTCTATGAGTTTTTAAGTAATTTAAAGTGCATTTCGAAAATAAAAAGTAATTCATCATCAAGCATTTACTACAAAAGTTCATGATATACAATTTTTCAAATCATTCCCTTAATTGTTTGCACACAATTTCGTTACAATTTGTTCAAAAAATATTTCCGTGTTGTGAAATATTTGGACGTGACGATACTTCTAGAAAAAAACAATTTCAAAATTAAAATCAATAAGAAATGTTTATTGATCTGTTACACAAAGTTACCATACAAAAAGTTTTTGGCAACCTTCCAAGGAAAAAGCTCCAAAAATCACTCTTAACTGACGAGTGATGACCTAAGGTCATTACGCTTCTCATCTTTAATGTTTTTCCTCCCCCTCTCTCGTATCCTTTGCAAATATCATTCTTCCATTCCAAAGTGATACAAGGAGGAATGATTGAGAGAGAAAAGTTTAAAGTAGAATTGAGCATTAAAGACGAAATACATTGCCATCACATCGGTTCACATGAAAAATGCTCGACAAATTTCAGCATCATGCATCAATTGCTTAATCACAGAAATGATATGATAAGGAAAAGTTTTTCGAGATTTCCTCCTCGCTTTCTTCTCTTCTGATTGAAATGGGAAGGAAGGAGTTATAGCAAAGCTTTAATTTTAACTTATATTAAAGATATGAGGAAAATTAAATCAAAATTAAAAAATTAAAATTTCAGAACTACGCACAATACAAACTTTTCATGAAATATTACTCTAATTAATTAAGTTTTACTTCAAAAGAGAATGGGCATTTCTTTGGTTGTTTTTTTCAGAATGCATATAAGTTTGATACGATTCAAGTAAAACTTTTAAAGTAATGCTAATCAATGAAATAGCTGAGTTCATTGATTTGAAAATTTACTTTTCACTTAGTAAATTCAAATCAAACGCTAGAAAAATATATCCGCTCAATTTGTCACACTATCAGTTCTTACTTGAATACATTTGAATTTCCTATTTTCTAAAATAGAAATTCAATTAGACTAATTAAAGATTGTTAATATGCTATTGGTAATGCTCATATCTTTAATTGCTTTTGCCATTTACTTTGTGTAAATTATTTATGAACAATTGAACTTTTTTATAAAGTTATTATAAAAATCTCGAAATTAAGATTTAGAGCAAATTATTCCGGAGGTGAGGTGTAAATTTGTAGATAAATATATTCATCAGCAAATAGTAACAATCAAATACTTAATGCAAATCACACCTGGATCATATTGATCCGAGTAATCGTTAAATTATTTGATAAATTTAATATCATTAAACGATCATTAAATTTATTCACTCTTAATAAAGCACAATTTTCAAATTGTATAAAATATCAAAAAGTAATGAAAAAAAAATGTCATTAATTAATAACACAACCATTTCACGTAAAACACGTAAGACTTTCCACCTGTAAAAAAATAAACTCTTGACAAATTTTGATACAATTAAACAAGTTTCTTTTCTTTTCTTTTTTTTTTGTTTCATTTAAAATATGTTATGATGGTATTGGCTCATTTAGTAGTACATTTTACACAAAAACGAATTTTCTTGCATTTTCAATACAGAAAGTGTGACGTCATAATATCATGATATCTAAAATTCTTCCGTTAGCTTTAGGTAATATTTTCGCGCTTACAAGTTTTTGTCCAACAAAAATTACTGTCATTATTTACAATTACTTAAAAATTACTTTCATATATTTGTGTAAACAATTTTTACTGCATTTCAATTAACATGACATGATTGACTTTTCTAATTACTAATTCACTTTTCATAACTAATTGCTGAAAATAACATTTGATGAGTAATGACATCTTTCATTATGTCTATGAAAATTTCATCCATAATTAATTCTTTGCACATTTATAGTTTAGTATAAAAAAAGAATTGTTCAGTAGTGAAATGAAGAGATAAAAACTTTTCGTCTAACTTTATTTAATATTAAATTTGCTATTTGGTAATTAAAAATTAATAAGCCAAAGTGTACGATGAAATTTTTTCAATTTTTCAAATGTCAAACTGATTATTGCGCTTTTTTTGCAGGAATAAAAATAAGAAAGAAAGAAATAATAGACTGTTATTGACCTAAAGAGGAAATGATAAAAATTGATGATAAGCGAAAAGATTATATCCTTATAAATGACCGATAAATGAAAACAATTGCACAGATGAGAATGCATGATGATCAATTATGGAAAATGAAAAAGATTTTATCAGAAGAGAGGGAGAGAGAGAGAGAGAGAGAGGGAGAGAGAGAGAGAGAGAGAGAGAGAGAGAGAGAGAGAGAGAGAGGAAAAAGAGAAAAGGTGAAAAAAAAAAATGCAAATATTTAAAAAGTATAGAAACAAAAGATATCATTGTGATAGGAGGAGAGATTAAAGATGAATTTTTTATCAGTCAGT
>JABVXU010000296.1:0-69538 GCA_013365365.1 Cruorifilaria tuberocauda
AATTATGTGGATTTTAAAAGAGAGTGAAGAGGCATTCAATGGCATCCGATTTTTGAAAAGGAAAAAAAAAAACAAAAAATTAATTTCATCATATTTAATTTGCTAAAATTATCTTATCAGATTTCTCACTCTTATCAGAAATTTTTTCTTATCAGAAAAATAGCATCAACTAAATTAACTTTTTTTCGCTTATCTACATAGTCTACATAGTTATTAACATAGTGAACCAGCCGTTATCACTTGTCTCGACGTTCAAAACCACGATAAAGCGTGATAGCCATCTAATGCTATCACTGATTATTCGTATTTCATAGTCAGCATTCTTATCTTTCTATTCCTATTCAAGTTCATATCAACATGATATCATTAATAAATTAAAATACAACAGAATATATAAAATAAAATGCATGATAGATAAATGAGATAGAAATACAATATCGTCAGGAGAGAACAAGAGAAAGATAGAAGAGAATGTAGGAGAATAACGTTAGGAATTGAAAAGAATGGAATAATTTTGATATGATAAGATAAAAGATAAGTATGATAAAGTTAAAATTAAAAATTGTAATAAAATAAGTATGATAAAATTAAAATTAAAAATAATAAAATTGTACTTACGATAATTGCGACCAATTACTGTAATAAAATACTGCAAATTTTTTTCATATATTTGCTTTTTAAAATAATTGATAAAATTACTCTCAATTACTGCTCTATTCACTTCCGTTGATATTTCATCATTTTCTCAATCTATAGTAACATCTATAGTAACATCGTTTCCTTTTGATTGAATTTTCCCTGCGCTTCTTTTTCTGAGATTCCTGAATTACTGAAGTCATCGTAAAATGCAACCGTACGAATAATCGTAAAAATGCTATTTTGAAATATTTTGCTATCATCCGGAATAATTAATCACTTTTCTCTTTTTGTTTCTATTTTCCTCATACTAAACGATCTTTTGTCCCATTCTCAATCTCTATTCCATATATCTCTCATCATTAACTTCTTTCCCTGCCATTTCTATAACCCATACATTTTTTTCAAACTTTTTGTCTCATTCACAACTTATAACCCATATTATGTTTCTCTAGTTTAAGCTATTTCTCTCATACTCTCTTCAAAATCACTGTATTTCTCACGAAATTCCCAGACTGTAGGATTGCAATCCGGAAAGAAATCTGGACGATTGTTTCTACCGTAATGACAGTGCTTTCCGATTCTTAATCAAGGTTTTGTACCGGTTTCTTAAATATGATTCATAACCGGATAGTTTTTCCAACTTCTTAATCCCGCGTGAACTCTCAGCTGCTGATTAACATTTGAAGGTTTCTAATTGTCCGGTATTCCCGATCATAAAGTTGCAAATCATCGTAGCCGGACATTTCGAAAAGCTATCCGGTTTCAATTTCCTGCAAGAAATTAATAATGTTAAGTAACGTCTGCTTCGTTTATCCCGATATCTGCGTGATTCAAGCTGTTGTTGCATAGATTAAATCTAAATTTAATAAATATATTAACAAAAGTAACCCTATTTACCTGGATTAGATATAAATAAGAAATTTATGTTGCTTCCTATTTGAAGGTAGAATAAGAATGCTGCTGATATGACGATTAATAAATTTCTGTGTTACTAAAAGTTAAAATCTTTTTTGCTTCAGATCAAAATTTTAAATGTTGAGTCGCCAAGTGCAAACTTGGCGTAGGTTATGCAGATTTACGGGTGTTATTAGTAGAAATGCACAAAACTATACGACAAATACTTCTGATAAAGCGACAAATACTTCTGATAAAGCAGCAAAAGACATTAAGAGACGTATGTGAATTTTAATTTCTTCTTTCTTTTGTTAAGATACGATTTGAAATTGGAGCTGTAATGAGAATGGATTTGAAGAATTTCGTAACGTAATCTAGTGGAGAAAGACAGTTTATCAAATTCTGCATTCTGCCTCTAATCACTTTTACTTTCTTCATTTTTTTGAATTTCTCAATAAATGATTTCTGGATTTGACAAAATGCTTTCAGCAACAACTTGGAAAATTGACGATATAAAACGTGAGAAATTGGCTAAATTCGGCCGATATTGTGCGGAATGTTTACCGAAATTTATACAAAGAGTGCAGGTATTCGTAGTTTTTCTTCTACCTGAGTATGTAATACTATTGGTGTTTGTATATGTTATTAGGTCAGGATTCTAGTTTTCTGTAATAAAATGATATTATTATTGTCCTTTAAAAATATATTTCGATAAGTCCATTTGCAATTTTGCTTCATGTAGGAGTTAGATTACACTAAGTGTTAAATAATTTCAGTATCATTTAAAAGTTTGAAATTCCACCGAATAAAATAAATAAATTATTAATAAATGATTTCAAGCTTTCTGTCTTGCAGTTTGCTGCTGGAGATGAATTAGAACTATTGATTCATCCAAGTGGTGTCGTACCTGTGATAGCATTTCTAAAAGGAAACCATGCAGCTCAATTCACTAATATCATATTTATTACTGGAATGGATGTCCCCTCACGAAAATTCCGTTTCGAGGTTTCATTACTATTACTTATGCATAAGTTGGAAGCTGTTTCCAAATTTTAATAAATAGCTTACTACAAATTGTCATTATAATTCTTCGCCTTTTTAGTAACTTAGTTTTCTGTAGCTATACAATACGTTATTAAGCAATAATAAGCAATACGAAATATACCTGTGATAATATTGCGGTAGTTCTATTTATAACAAATATTTTTCAATAATTGTAAATAATTTTATGCACTGCTTGAACGATAATATACATCGTAGCATATCAAGTGCTGAAATATCGTACAATAAGAATGTTTCGAAATTATTTGTTTTTCTTCTTCCATATTCTTCCATGTTACTGCAGCAATTTCAGGTCATTTATGCTCTGCTCTCTATACGTTTCAATGCACGCATCCGGGTGCGCACATACACTGATGAAATTGCACCGTTGGAATCAATAACATCGATTTTCAAAGGAGCAAATTGGTAAGTTAAATTTAAAAGTCAAAATTTCTCGAAATATAGGAACTTTCGCTTATTTGCAGGTATGAAAGAGAAGTCTATGACATGTACGGTGTTTGGTTCAATAATCATCCAGATTTACGACGTATCCTTACTGATTACGGTTTTGAAGGACATCCATTCAGGAAAGATTTCCCCTTGTCTGGTTATGTTGAAGTATATTTTTTGAATTTTTGGATACACAAAATTTATAAAAATTGCAATTAAATGTGCTGCATTCTTATAAAACTATTGTTAAATATGGTTTTCAGTTGCGGTATGATTCGGAGCTCGGTCGCTGCGTATATGAACCAACTGAACTGGCACAAGAGTTTCGGAAATTTGATTTAAAAACTCCATGGGAGTCGATGCCTAACTTCCGTGAAGAATCCATGATGTCACGTTATGAACAAATTAGTTTAGAAGAGCCTAAAGAAGAAATCGGACAGGATAAGAAATAATTTATTTAATTCAATATAAACATTGTATATACAAATTTGCTAGGAGAGATTCATCGGTATACATTTAGAATATTTGTAATAATATCATAAATTTTATCCGTTAAATGAATCACCGTGGAATTCTTTACCGCTCATTTCAAGTAGTAAGCGTGTTTCGTTTTTCTTCGATGACGCACGCTGCCGGTTCAACTCATCTTGTACTTCAGTCTCTTTCTCACATTTTTCTCCAATTGACCATACTTCAACGTTTTTCATTTTGAACGTCATTTCGCCAGCTAACCAACATTTTTCAAATGTAGCTATTCCAGAAGTAGAACTACCGTTGCTGAAGTCCTCATATAGAAAGAAGGACCAATTCTCATCACGACCGCCCATACCCTGTAAAATTTCTTTTGATTGAAATTTTATTAAACTTGACTTAATTAAACTGAACAAAATTTTAATTATGTTTTAGGCTGTTAATCAAAACGTGTAATAAGATAAAGCATATTTGTTTACTGAAAGACATCAATATTTGTTTTGCCAGTATTTTGTCGCATTTTTAATCATTATTAATATATAATTATAATTATTGCCATATTACCATCATTAGTAATTAGGTTGGAGAAGAAACATTTTCTATAATTTCGAGAGTTTCAAAATTAAAACGTACGATTCCATTTGGCATTGAAACCTGACCAGAGTTGAGATAGCCGAAATTGCTATTGTAACCTGTGGCATTATAAATGTGCAGTTTTTGTCGATCTTCAAACAGGAAACATTGATTGTTACCGGTATGCCGCGGACCACAAATAAAGCCCTGACTAGCGAATGCACCAAAGACGCGATCGGATGTTGTTTCTATGATAATTAAACATGGGCCTGCATGGTCCACATTTTTTACTAGTTTTGTGAAACTTTCGCCATGTTTTTCACTGAAATCCAAACAAAATACTCATCTATTCCTTTCAAAGATTTCCAGTAGAGCTTTAGGCATCGAAATGAATGAGAATCTTCAAGCTTAACCTCAAAATTATTAGATTTGGTTTTCCATTAAAAACGGATAAGCATAGCCTCCGTTGTTTCGTTAAATTGTACATTACTTGGTCTCATAGAAAGCTCCAATCTTTCAGTGAGTTAAGCTAGATCAAAGGTTTCTACAAAAAGCGTTTCAGGAGCATTGATAACCAAGAATTCTAAATATGTTTTGATGTAATCTTTGGGACTTTAACTATCATGAATTCTAAAATATGATACATAACTGTTAATGAACAACGACAATTAGTGAAATTCTTACGATTTCATCTTTACACTGTTGGGGTAGTAGATTTTTGCATTTTTCTGAAATTTAATCTTAAATTTGCAATAGCGAACCTTGAAAATAATAGCTTCCATCGATCTCTTAATTCTTCGGGTAAATTCGCATACACAAGGCATAGTGCAGCAGGAGTAAGCAAGGAGTTTTTGCTAACGTCTTGTAAAAGTTTTGCATTGTCTTGCTGTCCAACAAAGATTAACTCACTGATATGTTTGATCACAGAAGACAAGATACTTTGTTTTTGCATAAAGTTACTTAGAGCGGATGCATCAAATTGTAATGGAATGCTTTCCGCGAGAAAATCAACGAGAAGTATGATACTTTCTGGATCCAATTGTTCACATTTAAAAAATGATGAGATCATAACCTCTATAATCTGAAATATGGAAAATATATTAATCCAATCAACCGATTAATCATGATAATTTGTTGATAATTGTTGGAATTAGAACCTGCTTGATCGGTTGATTAAGTTGCAAGAGCGCTTCTGCTTGTCGATTGAAATCACCAAGTATCATTTCGGCAAATTCTACAAAACGTTCCATCTTAATCTAAAATTTTTTGCTATATTAACATTTCCAGGTAACAAAATTACTTGAACAATTTAACAATATTCTGGTAAAATATATCAGCATATCACTTAGTAACGATGTATTAGCTAATATTATTGATGATATGTATTGTGGCAAGATATTAATCAACTCTGTATATGTTTAAATTTTCAAACTTACAGCGTTATCGGGTTTACTTAGTGAGTCATAGATAAACGATTGTAACTCAGGACAAATTATTGATTCAGTATATTTCTGAAACATTTAGAGTTAAAAGAAGTTAATCCTGCATGAATATATAATGCATTTTAAATTTCAGTTAAAAATAACAAAGAACTTACAAAGAAGGCGGATTTATCAATGACTGATTTCTCGTTAGCTATTTCGCAAAATCGATTCTTTAACAATAATTGAAAATCGTTTGTACTGTTCAGATTACTATTGAGAGAAGTTTTCGATTTGCTTCCAGCTTTACCCATTGTTTACGTAACTATCTACAAATAGTTTCAAATTTAATTGTAAAATTGTAAAATAGAATAAAAGTGTAAAACAGAAATCAATGATAACAATAAATTACAACGATCGAGGTGAAAATGAAAAGTTATGAAAAGGTTTTAGCATTCGATAAATCAGGTATTAGGTATCAGGTAAATTTTGTTTACTGACAAAATTTGAAGGCTTTTGAGATAATTCCCGTTATCACGTGACGAAGGTTTCCTCCATTGTTGAAAATTGCAATGAAGAGTTGCTTGATTGAGTTAGGTGAGTTGAAAGAGTTGGGTGAGTCTGATAGTGATTGAGAATGAATAGTGGATAGTAGCTGATATGAATTAATTTCCGCATTCGAGAATAATACTGACAAAAGTTTCTTCAACTGAGAAGTAAGATATTATATATAATTTGAAGTGAACGGTGTACAAAGATGAAAAGTCATAGGTTATATGAATTAATTGAAATAAAAGCTACGTTAGATACACGATAAGTATATCGATATAAAGAATTCCCAACATATAATTTTATTATCTATGAATTTAATACTTGCTATTGCAAGATTTTAGTTTTCCGATAGAAAAAGAAAAGCCAAAATCAATTACTACAAAAATTGACATGATATTGCGCAAGAAAAAATGAGAAATAAGCGAACATTTAAAATAATTTGTAAAACTTTTTACAGCAGAATTTAAGGTATGTGGGATTTGGGATAATTTGTAACGGAAGTATTACAAATGTACTATTTCTTTTTTGCAATTATAAAGTTCGAGATTAAAAATATATTATGTATAATAGTATGTATCACTAATGCAATTTTTTTATAGATCTAAAATTTAAATTATATACGTTTCATAAAGAAATATTGTAACGTGGAATAATATAACCAGAAAACACCAAATTTATACTTTGCATCTTTTTTTGCATTTATACTTCTGAACATTAAGATTGATATTTGTTATGAAGGATGTGTCAAAAAGGAATGGAACACATGCTTTCTTTTCCATATAATCTACGGAAGCAAAAAATGTCAATAAGCAAAGATCTATATAAAAATACTGAATTTAAATATGAGACGATATGAATTCGCAATTTTCAATCCGCAATACCATCATCATCATCATTACAATCTCAAACACAATGTAGGTCGCATAATTATGTGAATATTTATGAAGATGAGAAATATTCTACATTTGGCACATAATAATCCAAAATAAGGACAGATAAAGCATATAGTTGACAAAGCACGAAATCATTGCTATGAAATAGACTGAAAATTCTAAAACTCAATTTAAAAAAACTTAAGAATCTGAACAGATAAAATAGGAGTGTGATGTGAAAATAATGTGTGAAAAAAATAGCGGAGTGTGAAAATAGGAGTAAAACAGGAGATGAAAGAATTATTTCAGAACGTGAGCAACAAACAATTTATTTCATTTACAAAATTTGTTGAAATCTGTAAATCCATAGATCAAGCACGGCTAGCATCGATTTTCTTCAAAAGCAGCACCATTTTAAAATTTATAGTAATAATTCAGCCTTGGTAAACTGACAAATACAAAAATTTAACATACTAGATTTGCATGATAATGATCAATTCTTTATAAATGACAGAAGCATAAAAGTATGAAAAAGGAACAAAAAAAATAAGAATAAAAAAAAATCATGCTGTTAAAAATTTTCCAATCAATCACGGTCTCCATTTGTTTCGGAAGCACTAGATTATCTTGCAGAGTTCTTAGGAATTGTGAATAATCCTGCAAGAAATAGGAAATATGGATTTATTAAAGACTGAGATATCGTTCATTGGAACATATCATTCAGTGATGCATGGAAAATACTGCTACACAGCAAATAAGTTTAATATCAAAATTTAATATCAATACACTTCGCTTACTTTAATCAATCTGTTAAGAAAGCTAGACCGAACAATCAAATTGAACTTCAGTAATTTCATGAAACCGTAATGCTTTTCAAATACTTATTGCTGATATAAAAATAATAGTGATTTGCTTATTTTAAAAAATCGCTGATTTGAAACTACAAAATTGCCAAATAGTTTAACTTAATCAAATTGTTCGAATTACGCTTTTCAATAATTCCTAATTCACATCTTGCTATTTTTTTTAGTAAATTCGAGTTATTTGTTATCATTCAAAACAACAAATGTGAAATTTCATCCTACAGTAATATAAGGCAAGCAATAATAAATAAACCAACTCTCTAACCAGAAACTATTCGCTATGGTTCCGGTTCAACTCCAGCTTGTGTCATCAGATCAGTTATGTTCTTTTCTAATTCATCAATACGTCTTGTCATGTCATCTATTCGCCCAATAATTTGATCAGACATGCGTTGAAAACGATCCTGTGTTTGTTGCAATACTCCTTGTATCTGAAATATACGCCTTATATACTTTATCTTCTTTATCTAAAATTTGAAGATCTTGTATCGGAAATCCTTTAATAAAATTCTCAGAAGGCTTATTATTAATTTAGGCATAGTTCTAGTGCTGCTCAATTTTTCACCTCGGTAAATGCCTCATAGAAAAAAGAACCGTTCAGTGATAATATCATATGATAAAGCAAAAAGCAAAGTCATAATCATAATTCATATTTCTGATCTCTTCCAAAAGCAAAGTTTAAAAAAACTAACCAGCGAGGTTAGCTCTTGCAAGCTTTGATCGCCAGCTCTTGCTTCCGGCAATAGCATAGAATCACCTTCGCCACTAGTCTTTCTCGCCATCTCTTCATGATCTTTTTCCGCATTTGGTTGTTGTTCATTCTCCATTCTGCAAAATCTTTTTTCTCCATGGTAATATTCAAATTAAATGAATGGAATGACCTCATCAATCTACGCATCAAAATCTTATAAATTTCGCTTCTCCTTCAACCATAACCAAAATAACGAGTGATAAATAAAGGTCATTTACTCAATTATAAAACGAAATAAACTGAAGTATGGAGCTCAGAAAAGTAAGAACTGAGGTTGAACATTTTTCAAATATCTTTCATCAAATCAACAATCGGAATTCTTTATCACGGTACTAAGAAATTCGAGAAACTCAAACACTCATGAATGAAAAATATAACTTTAATGAATCATCCCATAGAATAGTATGAACAGCAAAACAAAAACAACAAAAAAATATTGCAAAAATATCGTGGATTTAAGCCATGAAATTAGATCAATAGACATTAAGTGCAATGTTAGAAATAAATATAAGACTAAGAATAAGTTGGGACGCTCAAATTCCAATTAGTGATTATTAAAATTGAAATTTAATTTAACAAATTCGTATAATAAAACGCATCTGAAATAAATGCGTTTCAAACAAATGAGGCGTATAAGTCATTCGCATTCTATATGCGAAGCATTATGACGCTCGGTCATTATTACTGTCATCAGCAGTTTTTGGAAAGCCATATATACATCTAATTTGCTTCTCTACAAAAGCTGGAATATCAGGTTCTGGGATAAATTCCGAATCTTTTATTATACGATGGACGGCTATTACTTCCACGACATTTACGCCTTTGATCCAAATTCGTCCATTAATGCCACCTGTTATTTCGAACTTTATATCTTTACCAATCAGCGATAACAGCCTCGAAGTTGGTGAAAGGATTCGACGTACAAGATTTAGGCTTGTTTTAAAAAGGAATCCACCAGATGGTAGTGGACCCAAACCACGTGCTCGACCTTCATTATTAACACATGTAAGCTGAAAATTATTGAGTTTTTAACACACATACTTCCTGTCTCTCTTTTTCGCGCTGTATAATTTTTTATAAATTTATGTCCAATATCATTAACATGCATTGATCAACAGGTAACTTGTAGAGCTTGATGACAAAACGTACCTCTGGTTCAAGATGTTTTGTTGCGGTGAGGACAGAAGCATAAATTAAATCACCAACTTTCAAGTTTGGACGATTACGCCTTGTAGCACCTAAAAAATAAAAAATGAAATAAAATCTATATAATACAGATTCGAACAAAACCAAAAAACTAATAAGATTCGAAGTAAAGCTATCAGAAATAGTTTTCCTTAATATATGGGACTATTAAACAACAAATCAATTATTTCGATACTAATGACTTTTTGATGAATCAAAATTTAACCAAAATTTATTTTAACTGCATCTTGATTTATGATTTTCTTGAATAAAACGAATCGTAAAAATACCCAATAAAATATAATAAATATTACTTTATCAGTTGAATAAAAATTGATATATTGGATAGAACAGAATTTAAACATAATCAATTTAACCTTCAAAGGAAAGGAAACTGATAAAAGCAATGTCAGCGGCACCAATGTCAATTTTAAACGTTTCACTTTGCACAGAAGTAACAATTCCAATTACACGATCACCCTTTTGTGGGACATATCTGAAACATTCACCTTAATTTTCTCCAAATTAAGCAATCTCTGCTATAAATCAAAATTGTAACTAATAAAAAAGAAGACTCATCCACCACTCACTGTTTAGCGTTCAAATCTGATGAAACAAACCTTCGTGAATGAACTGCCATCCATTGCTTACCATGCGATATACGCCGTATTCCTGGTTGTACCACTAACAAATTATCAGGATCATTGACTATTCGTTCCAAACCGCAACCAATTACCTAGAACGTATTTGTTTCGCCAATAAGAGACAATTAGGACATATAATACATA
This sequence comes from Cruorifilaria tuberocauda, assembly GCA_013365365.1. NCBI lineage: Eukaryota > Metazoa > Nematoda > Chromadorea > Rhabditida > Onchocercidae > Cruorifilaria > Cruorifilaria tuberocauda. The sequence goes on from JABVXU010000296.1 coordinate 10,501, forward strand.
CGTTAAACAAATAACAAATGAAGTATGTTAGTATATATCATAGGTGAAATAAAAATATAAATTATATATGAAATGCTTAAAATTTTTGGGAAAACCAACTTCTATTCGTTTTTCACCAGGAACCGCCAAAGAAACGATATCGCCTGGGAGATGAATTTCGGCCATTTATTCAATTTCATAACCCCATAATCTCAGATGACATATATATAACTGAAACTGATTAATAGCTTCTTTGAATGTAATGCTATAAGTATTAAGAAACAATTGTGAAAGGAGAAAAAATTAATCTATGATCAATCAACGAATACCGTAATCCAGATGAACAGAAAAATAAAACTGTGTAGATTTGATTGTTACATTAAAGAAAAAGTTAACGATTGCAAATTAACTTAAATTTACCGTAGAAGGTATTCAAAATAACAAAAGAGAAAACTTTTCAGCCAAACTTGACAGTTCCGAAATATAACTTTATTCAATATTCATAGTATATACAAGCATTTATAATATACAAAAAAAATTATTTCAAGCAGAATTTGTAAGAATCCGGTAGCAATTCCTCAACTTTCCGATGAAACTTGTTGCTAAACTGAAATCTTGAGGTACTGCTTGTAATTAGGTTTGCCTTGAGTATTTGAACTACTTCTTCAGGATTTGCTTCGAGTAAGCTACAATCAGCCAATAAAACTGTTGTGAAAGGCATCTGAAATAAAACAAAATTTGATTTGAAATTTAAGCTTGATCCTTACAAAATAATTACTGCGTGATTTCCGCCTACTTTTATTGAATACGTGAAGTGTACTTTTTCAATTAAAACTAATATTCAAGAATCTACATTTACACGTACACATATAAAACACCACAAAATTCCAGACATTAACTATGCACACAAGCGAAGAATTAACAACGAATTCCGTTATTTACAATATTAATCACCCAATTTAGTAAGAAATGTGATTTAAGCTACCAAAATCAATTTGAAATATTTACATTGTGTGCGCGCAAATGCCCAAAACTTACAAATACCTGTTACCACTGACAATTATTTTAGAAAAAAAGAAAACTGACTATACCCTATCAACTTTAATCTTCAAACAAATATCAACAATCGAAGAAGTGGCTGTTGTTGCAGACAAATCTAGATGAAGCATATTTGGACAATGTGTCAAGGACCACTCCATTATATAATCCGGATTATGCAAGCTATTGAGAGATAATTTCAAAATTTCTAATTTCCTCTCCACCTCTGGCTGAAATTAAAGAAAAATTAACAAAATTTTATATGGTTATTAATCATTTGCTATCCTGAATAAAAAACTCATTCAGCTTATGACCTCGATTAATTCTTTAAAATTCAGTGACATAAATGACCGCATAAAGATTAGAGAATTAAATTAGTCGAGTACATCCTGTTCAAAATAATTATATTCTAAGGCAGTTGAATGAAAGACGGAATATTTTTCGTATAAAATATAATTGAAAACACAGCCGCTCATTCCTGAGGAATCATAAATTTAAAAGATAATAAGTTACTCCACAATTCAATCAGTGAGATTTATCGGAGTGCGGAGTCATTCCGAATGCTAACATATAATACTGAGGAAAGGGTACTTCACTTCTTTTTGAAGATATATTATCTCTAACGGCGTAATAATTAACATGAGAGTAATTAATCGAAAATACTGAGATCCAGAAATTACACAGGTGAAATCGAGATTTCAGCAACCATTTTGTCTAACTTACTAAATTAAATGGACAAGTGTGAAAATTTACAAACCTACAAAGACACAATATTTGACTAAAGTTTAATAATAGATATTATGCCCAATTTCTCGACTAAATGCAAAAATAAGAAAAATAAAAACAAGATTGAAAAGATTAATTTCTTCATCTTACCATATTATCCATTTTGGATACCGCTGTACAAGACAGATCTAAATATTTTAAGCTCTTACAGACTTGAATTATTTCTAAAGCGTGATCTGAATTAACTTCTGAGTTGAAACTTAAATCCAGCACTTCCAGTGAAATTATTTCTAAAAAAAACTTAGTGAAATGATAGAATAACCTTTAGTTTATTTCAAAATAAAATCTTGTTGACCAAAATATCTAAATTTTATTCATTAGCATATTTGATTCTTTTTCTGCTTCAAGGAAACCTGATTTCTTTCATAATATAAACGTTCGAATATGAAAAAGCAAAAAAGTACAAATTTAAAAGTAGATGAAAATAATATAGCTCATAAAATCATTAAAATTAAAGCTGAAGTAAATTTGCATTTTTAATAAATAGCAAAATTTTTAATCATCTGAACATTCAAAGCTTACTTTTAATCTCGTGTATTAAACAATCTGTAATGCTTCGGCTTATATTACATGAAGCAAGTTTAAGACGTATAAGATTGGGACAGAGACTGATGAAAGTAACCAGATGATCGGAACCATTATCACCGAGATTATTATAACTCAAATCTAGCTTGGTCAATGCACCACAGACAGAATAATCACCAATCAGCTGCCGAAGGTGCCTACTAAAATATTTGACATTTACAATACTTTTTAAAATTGAATGTTCAAGAAATAACTCATAAAAAAAGTGAAGAATCACGTCTCGCAGCTTACAACTAGATTGATCTGTTCAGATTTTTCGAGACGAGTGAGAAATTCATTTAGATCAAGATGAAATTAAATGATAGAGTATCGTAACAATTTTTACGTAACAGTTTAAAAAATGGAATTCCCAGGAAGTTGAACGCACGTTACAGTGCACTCATAATTTCTTACCTCGAAGAAAACCGATCAATAATTTTGTCATAAATCAAATGAAAAAATAATTTTCGAATATACCTTTTCAATGCACAGCAAGGCAAATTCAGTAAAGTGAGGTGATGTCGAAGGATTTTTGAAATTAAATCAATAAATAAAGTTGACAACGAATTGCCATCAAGATAAAATTCCAATAGGCTTGACTCCAAAACCTGAATAGCTGCGCAGACAGCATCATCTTGGCCAATATTCATTTCACGCAAATCCAATAAGCCATTTGAACTTTCCGAAAGTGCATGTAATACATTAACCATTAATCCTAGGTTATATGATATTTAACGTAAATAGGCTAAAAATATGGAATCAACGACAAAAATCAAACAAAATACTTTACACAACAAAATCCGAAAACGGCAATTTCTTATTCTTTCCGAGATAATTTTCTTTATTCTTTATTCTACCTTCAGTATTTTAGCAGTAACTACAACACTTTAAATATTATAAAAATTCAGTTACTTGTCGTTCTTTTTGCATAAATTTGAGCAGCGGACGGTTTTGCACAACCACTTATGATACATTTTAGAACTTTTTCATCTGCTAGCACCAGCTCAATTGGTGTATCATCAGACAATTCGCAATCATCTTGGCATATTATCATTGATGAATACTCCAAATCACCTTTTAGCTCCTCTCTACAACGTTTCCGGACATCTCCTATGAAGCATGAGCTGAAATTGTAATAATGAAAAGTGTTAAAATTTCACTATATTCCATTCCTCACTACGAGATGGTAGAAATCAAACATATTGATCATTAATATTTCATCTTTAAGAACGAATAACAAAAAAAAAAATTACAGTATTTAATAATACTAATACGATGATAACAGCGAAAGTTTTAGCAATTAAACTTAGTAACATTTTATACAAAAACGATAATCAACCTTTCGAAAGGCATTCCTTTAGTTTTCAGATGTGTTCCATCATTCGTCATCATAATAATTTTAACAAAAATTTGATTTTTAATATTTGATGGCGTCGAAGATGATAATGATAAGGGCACTTTGCATTCTTGCATACTATTGACAACAGCTGAGTCCCTCATACTGGAATGTTTGAAAGGTTGCAATTCAGTACTTGAATTGCTTCCACTTTTCATTCTCCGTGGTGCTGAACGTGAGACCACTATATCTTCATCTGAATCTTGTTCGATATCTCTTAAAATGAATTCAAATGTAACTTGAAAGAAAGTAAATCAATTTAATAATAAAATTAACTGATAAAAAGGCTTAGCAGAATGATTCCAAAAAAGCCATGCTACGTATAAAGAGCAATACATTCTAAACAACCCAGTGAAATTTTCAAAAAAAAAATGTCAACCTGTTTACACTCGACCGGCTTCTTTTGCCTTGTCTACATCCTGGAACAGTGAAAGATCCAGATAATGTAACAGAACTAGAATTACGCGGGGGTTCATCACAAAAATCAGTCGGAAAATTGCGCTTCGCCTGAGCTATACTTTCCGCTGAAATCAATCCTCGTTTTAAAACGACATAGATTTTAATGAAGATTTAATAAAAACAAGAATTGCTACATATCCTCTAAAATCATCAGAAATTTTCTTTTTGTTTAGTTGAACGAACATTTGTGGTCAACGTAGTGACCAATTTATAAATTCGAATATGCTTTTTAAAACTTTGGAACTATAAAAAACAAATGATTCGCAAAACTACTAAAGAATGAAAAACAGACCGACTTCACTTCTAGCAATTCGTTGCTTATTTATTGATGAAGGCGAACAATTAGATGGAAAGGACGATGAAGCCTGATGAGTAGAAATGAAATCATCAATGCCGATAAGTGCGTCATCTAATGGCGAAACATACGTTGTACGGCACATTTCATCCTTTTCATCCTAAAATATGGCATTTCGTATGACTTCAAATTTATTAAAAAATGGAATTAATTATGCTCACTTACTGATATAACACCAAATTAATGACAAATGATGAAACAGTTTCCCTCAAACATGTTCATTAGGTAAAGAATGGAATAAACACATCATTAGCAACATCGCTAAAACTTACAAAACCATCACACAGAATCAAACTATACTGATTTCCAAAAGAATATATTCTAAACATAAGTCAGTCGCCATAGTAATATATTTCAACAAAGAATGGATAAAAACCTCGTCAAACGAAGCATCGCCTATATCTAATCCATCCACCAAAACATTTATTCGATCATGTGTTGCTCCACGTCCCACAACATTCATCGTTTTCCGATATTCATGCAAATTTGACACATTTGGATCAACTTTCACAGATGAGGTATTCGAATGTGTTTTTGATTTTGACTTGTTATTTAATTTGAGCTTTTTCGGTGGTGGTTCAGCATTTACGATTACGTTTGCTGAAATAATCAAAAACTTTTAAAGTTTTTTAGCATCAATCAAAATACGAATAGTGTTAGTGAATAAAATCAAGGATAGATAGACAAGGAAATAGTTCCCAAAATATGCGTCATTTAATAAATAAAACCATTTAAAGATGCAGCCATCGAACAAACAAAAATTATCTTAACTACATAATTAAAATAAATCTGAATAAATGTTTCCCAGCGTTTATTAACAATTTTTTAAAAATATTTAAAAACTAAAACATAGATCTTTGGGCAGCTTTATAAATGGAATGTTAGTTTGAAATGAAAAATCTTCTTATGCTGTTTATTTCAAATTTGAGAATTATGGAAATCTTCAAAACTCCAGTGTTTATTTATCGGTAAAGAATTTAAAGAAAAACAGTTAATTTTTTTATATGTAAATATCGAAAACAAACCTTCTTTTAGCTTTATTTCCATTAATGATACAAGTCGTTTGGCTTCTTCCATAACATCATCTTCAACCATTTCCATTTTAATTGCGTTTCGGAAAAAATCAAGCGCAGTCCAATCATCACGATTTTTGATAGCAACGCTCGCTCCAAACTTTAATAATAAATTAACGATTGCTGTAGCACCTCGGTCACATGCTTCCATTAATGGAGTTAAACCACCACTATCCTGGAAATTATTTACAAAGTTTCAAAATCCTATGGATCAAAAAAACAGAATATTAACATTAGCATATTTCACTTCTAGAAGATATAAATTTCAAAAACTTGAAATGAACGGAATAAAAAATTTTCCTGAATGCTAAATAAAAATAAGCAGTGCTCTCAAAAGTCTTTAAATCAGACAATATGAACAAATTGGAAGAAACAAAAAATGAATCATACCGTTCGTTCGCCATCAGCTGACAAAGTTCCTTCGTTTGATCGTAAATTAAGATTTGCACCAGATTGAGCCAAAATTCGGACATTTTCGAATTTTAACGCTCCTACAGCCTCATGTAATGGTGTCCAACCACCTTCATCGCGAGCATTTATATTGTATCCCTGAAAAGTTCAATTCCTTTATAGCAAATTATAATGAATGTGCAAAAAGAAGAGAAAAAATGACAACAAACCATATCGATTAGCATTTTCAAATATTGGGTATCACTACCGCGAGCAGCCTCATGCATTCGTGTTTCACCATATAAATTGATTTTTTTATCTTTCTCGGATCGAATACGCTCTTCGATACTATGACGGTTTGCTTCTTCTAAAATTTGAAAATATTTGAGATTTGAAAAGAAAAAATATTCAAACAAAACTCAACTCAGAAGATACAGATGTTAGCAGTAGTATATGTCCATTTAAGAATAGTAATGATATCTTATGTATCAGCAATGCTGAAATTTTCAAGTTTACTATTAAAGATACTATTAAAGCAGAAGAAATGAACTGATTTTCCTTTACTACTCTACTATTGTAATTAATATTACCGCTATTTGCCCATTCTTACATATAGAAAACACAGCATGTAATGCAATTAATCGTTCGATTTGTTTATATTTCTTTTTTCGAAAAAACTGTATACTGTCAAGAATAACAATTATATGTTTGTATAATATAGACATACTAACCGTGACAACGAGCCAAAATTTGTGCATCACTCAACTCATCCCATTCATCGACGAAATTTTCGTCTTTTCCCCCATCACTTTCCGATTTATCATCATCGTCTTCTGCTTCATTACCGAGATTATCAAGTTTTGCTTCAATTTCTACACGTAAATCCCTCTCCAAATCATTGTCGTTTACATATGCCAACATACTTTCATACAAAATTTTCTAAAAAATCAATTATTTGACTCCATATTCAGTTTGTTCCCAATTCAGTTGTTCTTAGCATTGACATTTTGATAACAGCATGTTAATTGCTTGAATTTTAACTTATGCAAGCAAATGTATGATGCTTAATTCCTTAATTTCTATAAAATTAAAACATAAATAACTTTGTTGATTGCATTTCTAAAACATGTGTATTAAACAATTACTTTCTGACGGTTATAAATTACGAGGCATTCGGATTTCCGGAAGAATTCTAGAACTTCCGTTGGTGTGAAAGAATCCATATGAGCAGCAACATTAGCAATACAAAGACTTGTATCTCCTTTCTAAATGTAAATCCTGATTAATCTTGAAGAACTGATAAAAGTTCGAATCTCGGGGTTAGGTGTTATTAAAACTGTTCAATTTTCTGTATTCTCCTTCTTCGTAAAATCATACGTTATGCTTTTTCTTTGCAAAGTTCACTTTTCCTAATTCATAAAGATATACTATCTTAAGTATATTATTATTATTATTATTATTTTTATGTATTATCATTATGTATTTTCCAGGACTTCCCGAATTAATTCAATTAAACTCAGGCAAAATTAGGATACGTACCTTGGCATCGCATACATTCAAAGTGCTTTCAAGATTTTCAACTTCAATAAAGCAATTGAATGCTTCTTCATAACGATCTAACTCTTTTGCTGTTTCTCCTATAGATACCAAAGCTTTAATTTTATCTTCCGTTTGGCAAGCATAAACTAACATCTGTTTGTAATACTCGAGTGATATTTCGTGGAATCCTATCTGCAAATCAAATTCTTGTAAAACTGAAATTATTCTGTTTAATTTAAAGATTTTAATGTAAAGAAGAGAAAAGAAAAAAGAAAACGGCCGAAAAATAGAGTATACCTCATACAAGTCATCTGCAATTTTCTCACTGATCCTCATCTTAAGCTGTTCATCGGTACTTTCCAACACTTTCAATCGCTCGATTGTTTTGCAGACTAAAATTATGACTTCAAAATCAAGAAATCAAGAATAGACGAAAATCGGAAATGTATTCAATAAAAGACAGACGAAAATTTTTAATGCTTGAATATTTCCAAAATCATTTGAAAATCAACATCTGTTGAATTGCAACTGGTAATGCAGTTCATTCAACAACAATATTATAATTTCATGTTTATTGAGACTAGGAGGTATCCTCGGTACATTCTGCGCCCCGATAGTTAAATTTTAACTTGGATAGAGAGAGAAATTTTTGGCTGCTAACGAATAGGACTTTTAAAATTGAGCAAGAGGATACCAAACCTCAGCCCAGAAATTTCCCATCTGCATCAAAAATAGCTAAAAGAAAATGAGATCGAGATGAAAACAGAGATCAAAAATATCTGCAAGCTAAATGACCGAGAATTATATTAAATCAACACAATTCCACATAATGATAACCAATGCATAAACGAATAACAAAACTAGGTTCTAAAACATCGAAAGCCAACGAAAAGAAGAATGATTGATAAATCTTATCAAAAAATTAGAATTTTTAGACAAGTTTCTATGAGAGAATGACAGATTACCTATTATCAGCATTTGGTAGAAGGATCTTTGCTCTTCGGCTTCCAACTTTTCATGTCCTTTGGAAGTTAACATTAAACTAAGATCCCATTTTGCACCAACAAAATCCTTTGCTCTAATTTTCTCCTTCAAAATAAATTATATAGACACATTAAAAAAATATTCGAATTTCGAAATAATAAAATAGAATTTTTTCGCAACAGTAAAATGATTTATACCTGAGCTAATATGAACTTCGCTTCACATAGTGTTCGCTGATCTAAATTAGCAGCTACGTGAACCAATTCAATGGCTGTTTTCAAACGTTGATCGCCAGAAAAATTCAACTTTGAAAGTAAACAGCGATACTGCAGGTCGTGATCACCTGCACGCCTACAAAATTTCCGTTTTTTTTTTACCTTGTACATCTGCACTATGATATATAATGTTACTGAAAATCTGATCCTGTACGATAGTAGTACAAATGATATTTTAATATTCAACCATAATTAAATAAATTATTTAAGTAATAAAATTAACAGATAAAAAGAATTGAATAAACATGTACTTCGAAAACTTAAGATTTCTAATACAAACTAGTATTACTAGTTTTGTTGGGAACTATGGATGATGGTTAACTGTCGGATACACAGGTCACGGACTGACAATAATTCTAATTCAGCATAAATTTGATATAATATACGCTACGTAAAATACATCCTAATTGTATAAAATAACTCTCTATAAATCTAAAAAAATCTCTAAAGAAGCAAAATTTAACAAAACATACGTTGCATAAGCTAATGCTGCATTGTGATAACGTACTGATAAACTTTGCAATTTCATTTTATCACATATCTGCGAAAGCACTTGCTGTAACCGAGCTTTCCTTGACCTCGAATCTTGGCCCATCCGTACAGCACTAAAGCAAGCACAGTAATCTTCGATTTAACTGTACATAATGAAATTTAGAAAAATAAGTTCTAACTTTCAACATTGATTCTGCATCGATAATTATTATCGAGTAACTAGTTGCGATAAGTTAATATTTTGCATAATTCAAGGAAATTATGCGTAACAACTTTCAAACAGAATATTTTATTGTGATAAGCAAATATCCATACTGATACTATAGTAACCTCACTTTCGCACTAAATATCAAAATAATAGCTCATTTTATTGACAAAGCCTTGTCAACTACTGAATATACTAGTCAGTTGTATAATGTTAATTACACTGACATGAAATTGACAAATGGACAAGTCGCAGAAAGTTTATCAAGATGATAAGACGGTCACTTGGGTAAACATGAATTTTCAAATAATCGTAAATCAATAACTTCAAGTTGCTTAGAAAGACCAAAATCCTTACTCTTTGTCGCAATCAATATCTAGGGCATGCTCTGATAAATAGGCAAGACTTCTTTCACACCACTGCTTAGACTAAAAACATACTAACTGTTGTCAAATTATATCGAATATTTTTTTGATAGATTTGATAAAATTTTAAAATTTGGATAAAAATTCATTTTGTCTATAAAATTTAACACTTTTTTCCAAATATATCTAAGCGTAGAGCAAAAAACATCACTTTTTCTAATAGTGATTCCTGTTTTGCATTTGAATTGAGATAAATTTGTAGATGAAGCCATCCGATCACATGATATGCAAGCTGGATAAAATGAACTTTTCCAGATTTATTCGCCGCTTCCAAATATTTCTCTCCATGCTCTAAAGCCTTGGTGTTTTTTTGGATACCTGAAGCATACGAAATTTTAAATGAGATAGACATGATGGATAAATATTCCTTTTTTAAATCTTCAAAAAGTATAATAACTAAATCTGGTGTCCATCAACTTTTTTAAAATGAAATTGTATATTGAACAACAGCAGAATAATGCAAATCGGAAAAATGAAAAATTGATGTATGCATCGACTCCATCATCACGAAATAAAGTCGGCGTAAACAACCAAATGACAGAACATGCAAAACTACAACCCAAATTATTAGTATAAAAATTTTTGAGGAAATATACCTGGATCAACGAGAATTTCCGCAATGGCTCGATGAGCAAAAATGGCGTTTTCATAAATTTTTAGTTTTTCGGCAAGTTCCGCACCCTTGCGATAATAACTTAATGCTTTGTGCAGATCACCAATTCGTCGATATTCGTCACCAAGTTCTACACAAAAATCGCACACCTTTCTATCATCCTTTTGTTCCGATGATTTATGTAGTTGCCTTTCTAGTTCTGCAACAAAGCAAATTTACAAAAAAAAAATCATGAACATAATAATTCACTGCTTAAATAAAATGGCGTAGCACTTTATCTCCTTTGCCACTTCTTTTGATATCCTTATTCAACTTTAAGAATTTACCACAAGCAATTAGTTGCATTATCATTAGAACTAGTTAAAATCGCACATGCTATATTATCAATTCCATATAAATAAAAATTAATGAATAAATAAATTAATTAATAAACAAATAAATAAATGAATAAATAACCTTCAATGAATTCATTTTCTCTTCGTTTTTTCTTCGGCATAATGTACCAATCTCAAAAATGACCCATATTTGTGAGGAAGATCCTGAAATTACCAAACATTTCACTTACACTATGACTGTATCAATAGATTTGAAAAAATGAACGATCGTAACTGCATGCAATATTTTATATTTCATCAGTAACAATTTAAATTTTCATTCTTCCAAGTAAATCAATCTTAACCTTCAATATGAAACAATTAAATGTCAAACGCGGAAGATAGCATTTATGTTAAAAAAAATTAGCAACCTCAACATATGTAATGATTTGCAAATTGATAGCTAACTATTTCTACATTTAGAAAAATTTTATTACGTAATATACAAAGTATAAAAAAGTACCTACTTGAAAACAGAAATACTTGCAAAATATGAACAGAATTATTTCGAAAAAAAAAATGCAAAATTCCAGAACAAAAACAGCAATCTGTATGATCGCAGAACAAAGTACAATCTTAAATGATGCAAAAATCAGATCTATTAATTTATACCCATTTAACGAGAACATGCCATTGCAGGTGTAATAATATTACAAATTTTAGTAGACGTCTGTTACCTACTTTTTATTTGCTTGCCATTGCTATATATACGTTAAATATTAATATTAATGCATTAAATGCACATATTAAATAAAAAAAAATTTACCGACAAAATAAATGTACAATATTGTATTGAAAAATAGACTTATAAACGTAAAAATGTTACACAAACGGAAAATTAAATTAGATAGTTCATTAAATAGTTCATGCCCTAATTAATATCCAAAAGAAAAAATTTCTAAATTATACGGCATAAAATGGAGATTTTGATCAATTCAATAAAAAAAATATATTTCACAAAGTGTGTGATTGTATATTTTCGAAGTATAAATATTCATATATAACTTATATAAAATGAACTGATAAATAAAATAAATTGAAGAAATAAAATAAAGCTTATAAGACAAAGAAGAAAATGAAAAGATAAATAAATGACGTATCTATAACCTTACGTAAACAGCGTGAGGAATGCGCACACAAACAAACAAGAACACGTCATCCGTAATTTACCAACCTAACATAGGCTACTTTTACCTAAAAACATATCGGAAATTTTACTTAATGAGCCGGAAAAGGATGTTAGGAAATTCCGTATACTGTGCTCTGCCAACCGTATCAACCTAAGTTTATGATATAATCCTGATTGATATTTTTGGGAAACTGTCCACAAGTTACTACAATTAACTTTGATGACTTAGAAATTACTTGTCGTAGAAATTGATTTAATAATATTGATTAAGATGTAATGGATTTTGTGTAGATATAATGGGTATGATTACTTTTCATTTAAATTAAAATGAAATTTAAATTTGTTTAACAAGATAATTGTAGGATTAGAAATTCTTTACTTCTTTAAAGAAGTAATTTGTGTTTAAGTAAGGTTTTATTTATTGATTTTTCATAGCAATTTGAAGAATAGAACTAAATGCCTTATGAAAGTAGAAAAATGCAGATTATGAAGTAAAATTATGTCATGTTGTTGATTGCATAATGACATATCAAAGTTATGAATAAACAGGTGTATTCAATACCTATCATCCTGCTATTATGTAACATTTTTCTCTTTACTTTTCATTGATATATCATTGTTTCTTATAATTTCAAGTACTTAAATGTTTTAGTTTTTATTTAGATAGCCATCACTGTTGAAATAATTTTGACATTTGAACATGCGGTAGATTCTATAAATAGGATTGCAAGAAGTGAGGGAAGAAGGAAAGAACTAACTAATATGAGTTGTGGTTGCTAAGGATACTTTTAGGGTTCCAGTTAACACAGAGGAGTTGTAGGAATTTATTTTATATTATTGTTTTATAGTTTATTTCTTATAACCTCTTAGTTCTGGATCTTTTAAGTTTTTACTGTAACTAATACATCCAAATGTTTTAAGCTAATCAGTTCGAAAAGATGTGAAATTCAATATAGAGTAAGATAAATGGAAAAGATGGTTAATTCATATTCTCAGTTCTTAACGGGAACTCGAACGGTTTAAGCAAATTCTTGTTGTTTTTAAAAAAAAGCATTTAGAGTAACAATGGATGAAGTTGGTAAGTACGATACTGTTCTTCTCAGTTTAGCTCAACAAATGGAAGGTGGCGTACCGCAGCTTTTGGATGTCTTATTCGGGTAATAATTTATCAATTTTTCATTACTAATTTTTTAACAAAAATTATTTTTCAAGCTTTCATAGTTTTAATTCATGCAGTTTTTGGTGTTTTCAAAAATTACAGCATAATTGATAGTGATAACATGAATAAACACTCAATTCATTTTGTTTAAATTAAAATTTCACTGTTTTTTTCCTGGAAATTCATTTATTTGCTCTATTACCTATTTTTTTAGTTTTCTCTCACGAAAAACCGATTTTTACACTGGTGCTGATATATCGAAAGCGAAAGAAATGGTCTTGAAGGCATTTAATAAACATGGTGAATCGGCGAAAAAGGTGAAGCAATCCATGGGATAAATTTAAACCATTGAGTTTGACTAAGAAATTTCAACATTAATTTGAATTTTCTGTAAAAATTTTGCTAATTTTAAAGGTTGCCGAAGAAACCAAAAAGAGACGTGCTGAGGAGCAAAAACGTTTGGAAGAGCGGCGAGCAGCACAGAAAGCAAAAGAGGTATCATCAGTTCGTCTATTTGTTTGAAATAAAGAGCTTATATTGAAAGAACGAGGAGCAGGAAAATTTATTTTCCGACGATCTGGAAATGGTTTTATAAACTGGTTGAATCATCAGATGTAGGTAAACTAGTAGTTTTGCTTATTTTCCCGGTGTTTAGGTAAGTAATTTGAGATATGTGAAGACTTTATTCTGTCTGGAAGAGTATGACGACATAGATTTAGTTGTATAAATTCTGTTATTATGAATTACGTTTTTAAAGGAAGCCGAAATGAATGAACCAAGAATTCGTGAAATTACGGATGAAGAAGCTGCGGAATTTGAGAGGAATGGTAACGCGAAAACATCATCACCTGAAGGTTTGTATCAAATGTCTACCATTTTTTCCGAATTTTATTAAATGAAAGTGAAGTAATTTTTAAATAATTGAAATATTTTGTTCATAAAAAAATGATAGAATTCCTGTTTTTTATACACTCAAATAATGACCCAAAACGAATAAATATTATAGAAAATGGCAAAAATAAAGATGAAAATGAAGAAGAAGAGGAAGATCCGGAAGACAAAGGAAAGTTAAAACCAAACGCTGGTAATGGTTGTAATTTAGAGAAATATCAGTGGACCCAAACATTAAGTGAAGTTGAGGTATATATGGTTACTTTTTCAGCTCAGTTTTAGCAACCCCAATATCAGTAACGTGATTTTCGAGTAAATATTAGAAGTTTTCGTTATAATATATGTATCGCAGCCCAGAGAAAACTTTCAACTTCAACTTTTTTGTATTATTGACGGAAATTAATAAGATACATCTAGGGAAAAAATAAAAATTAAGAGAAGAAAGCAGTCTTTGTAAGTATTCTATTCTTTTTTATAGGTTCGTGTTCCGCTGAAAGTTGGTTTTCCTCTCAAAGCAAAGGATGTTATTGTGGAATTTAGTAAAGAAAAGCTAAAAGTTGGTCTGAAGGTGAGCCTTTATAATTAAAATCGCATTTCTATATCCTTAACACCTATATATATTCAGACATCTGTGTTCTTAGATTATTGAGGCCATTTTGATTCTTTCTCCTTTTACCATTCGGTCCAATCCACCAAAGGTGTAGTTCATTTGTTGATATTCCTTTTGTATCTATGTCCAATGGACTGCATTCACTTGGAATATATCGATATGAGAATTTGGTCATTCATATCTCTTCTCTCCGAAGAGATTACATATTATATGGAATTTCGAATAATATGGAAATAATGAATTATACTGCAAATCTTTGTTTTCGATGTATTATTTCTTTTTGTTAGGGTCATGAGCCAATAATCGATGGCTCTCTGCGTGCTGCTATAAAGGTTGAAAACGCAACATGGGTTCTAGAAGATCGGAAGACTATTGTGCTAACCTTAGAAAAGGTTAGTTTCTCTTATTCATCATATGAAAGATTCATCAACGTATAAATATCTAAATTTTCCAAGATTACAATTTTAACACGTAAGCATTGCATAACGCGTAGGAGAATAAAGTAACTTTTATTTGGAGCCAAAAATCGCCAGATTAACAAATCAAAAAATTTAGATGAACGGTATGGAATGGTGGAATCGGTTGATAACAACGGATCCGGAAATAAACACTAAAAAGGTGCAACCTGAAAACTCGAAGCTTTCTGATCTGGATGGTGAAACAAGACAAATGGTTGAAAAGGTATATATATATGCATATTTCTAACCAATTGAAATGGATTTTAACTTCGAAAAAATGAAATCCTTTCTGTTCATTGGAAGTTTTGATTTTAGATGATGTATGATCAAAGGCAGAAAGAGTTGGGATTACCAACATCGGAAGAGAAAAAGAAACGAGATTTGTTGAAAACGTAAGTTTTTTTATATATAAAGAATGTTTATTATGAAGGAAGGTTAACATTTAATGCTCGAAGGTAAGGAAAGATTAGTAAGTTGTAACTTAAAGTTCCAAAAACCGTTCTGGGAATCTTAAAATTCTCAGTATTCAAGGATGGATTCCTCGAAAAATAAATGTAATTTCAGATTTATGGAACAGCATCCAGAGATGGATTTTTCGCAGGCGAAGTTTTCATAAATATAATTTTTTTTATCATGGAAAATGAAATCTAATAAAAAAAACATCTTTGATCCATTTTAATCAATTGATTAGCTCATCAAATTCCCGGCCTAAATTCTTTCATGAGATTATTCGCGCATATCTAGTAAGCTTTAGTCTGATCGATAATTTGTTAAGATACATAATCAGAAATTACTGGAAATTGATGTTAAAACCAAATTCTGGCTTTCCTGTTTTTGCGAACTTCTCTTTGCTACGTTTTGCTATGTTTTCGTTTTGCTTTCTCGTTAATTTTACAATGTATATTTTTTCTGAAACATTTTCAGTGAAAAAATAAAGATACTTTCAAAGAAATTTTCTGCTCGTGACCAGTATTTCTTTCACATGAACCTTGAACTCGAAAGATGTAGAAAAATGTGCAAATTGCTATGTTAGTGCAAATGTTTTTGCATATACAGGTATACTTAGACATTAAGTGATCTTCGCCTCTAATGTTGAGGCTGGAAACCTATTTGTTCATAGGTAAAAGTGAAGAAAAATTCGCAAATAATATCCTTGAGGAACCATAATGCAATGTAAATCAGAGTTCATGCCAACGAATGTGAGTCACAACTGATGTGATTTATATCAGATACCGAAGAATAGACTGGAACTGTTGAAATAATATTCTGAACTATGGAAAAGTTTCCATGGCCGCTACAAAATGCAAGCAATTCCTTACATATTCCAATATAATAGCTCTCTGTAACATGGCATATCACCAGTTCCGCCCAGATATTCGAAAAGTCTCGTTCAAAACCCATATCAAACACCTAGATATTCTGTTATCATGAAGTCATATTATGTTATGCTCTGTTTCCATATATGTGGGATTCCATTTTCTTGAGTAAGGAACAATCCTAGTCGAAGGAGCACTACAATCTTTCCTTTGTATACGTGATCTAATATGATGCACAAAATTGCTAGTTAATATAACTTGATGCTGGCATGGAATTTGCGTTATTTAGCACTAAATTGTCCACACAGACTAATTGCTTAGATGTACAAATAGTAATCACGAATGCTTTCATTAATAGTATCTGTTAATTTGTATACCTGAACAAACAACAAAAAATTTTATTTGTTAGCAAAAGTGAACAATTTCAATGTGAACTTTTCCAAAAGTAAAGTAAAAAGGTAATACAATTATTACAACTTCAGCTTTGTTCGGCGCCAATGTCTTCTTTTTGCATTGTAACGAATCTTACTTCCTGTCTTCATACGAGCCCATTGGGGCAACGGTCTAAAATATGTCGAAGCTGTTAAACAATGCAACACTATAGCAGATGAAATGCTTCTTATAAGTCAATTCTCACGGGGAAACATGCTATATTAGAACAGAATTAGTTTAGAAGAGATCACGATGAATAAACTTAGATACTACCAAATATAGACTATAAAAACCAACAATGTACAAAAAAAGACTGATTTCAGAATAAAAAAGACTTAATTAACAATTTTATTGGTTGTAAAATAGTATACGCACCTATTTTGTTTCGCCTTCTTGGCCAGCTTACGTTTGATGATAAATGTTTTATGTGCAGCCATCACGTACAAATGCTGAAACGAGCAACATTTCAATACATTTTACTCACACTTATATAGTAATAAAAACGAATCATCATATCATTAAATACAGTTTCGCTTCTTTTCCTTTCTTCCACTAAATGAATAATCTACAAATAGTTAGCAACGATTTTCCAACAATGAAGTGGCGAAAACGTTAAAAGTTAGAAATTGATTGGAACAGAAGCCGTTCGTACTTACATTCCACGTACGCCATAAATTACTCTGAAACCAACATATCGGAAGAAAAATAACGTAACGTTCCGACTCATACCCTTACAAGCACACTAAAACGTTCATACTTCCATAATTACGTCTACCTAAAATATTGATCGCGTGTGCCAACCATTAATAGAATAAGTCAGATATTTACTGGACGGATGCTTCCGTTTCTCGTTGGTGTATTTAATTATTTTTTAATTTCTCGAATATTCACTAGACAGTTGCATTTTCACTTCTCATTAGCGTTTTCCTTTTACGTTTAATTTCATATGTAAATTTGCTATAAGTAAATTTCTGAAAAGCTCTGTACAATTATTCATACATCAGAAAATCTCGACTCACGTTTTTTGCACGAACTAAAATAGTTGGAAAAATTCTTGCTCTACCGAATTTTTACCAAAGAGATCGGTATTTTCGAATGGTTCGATAAACCATATACTAATGTTCTTTTTGTGTTTACTTTTGTTAAATTATATAGGCATATCAGTGTGAAGTATTTGGTAGTACAACGAATGATAATAGAAAAACGTGTGAGATCCTGTTTTCTGAACGTTGAAAATATTGGTAAATAAAACGATTAAATCACTGAAATACATCAAAAAAAGAGTGCAATCAATATCATCACTAAAGCATTGCTCTAACTATAAAATTATTATCTGCTATATATCCTGCTCTTTTCACGTAATATTCTAATGCTTTGCTCAAAGTATTGGTAAGAAAAATTGGACCACAAAATGTCACAGAAAATTCATTATAAATTCCTCGTAAACTGCTTGCATATGCAAAAATACAATCCCTTATTTTCTATCATGAAATTTTTTTTTCACAACCAATGCAAGTCTAGAAGACTTAACTTTAGCAAGTCTTTAATATCTTTGTTTAGACAAATCTTTTATAGAATTAAAAAACAATTTTTCTCTATTAATTACACAATTATAGTTAATACACAATTAGTAGTATTGCCTATAACATTTATAATTGCTTTTCATCATAACTAATCACTATGATAAGTAATAAGCCATTATTCTTGCGTATCATTTCGTCCAATTTTTTTTTTTTGATTAAATACTTTTTAGATAACATTTAAACTTCCTTATATAATTAAATTCAATATTATTAATGCAAATGAAATTAGCTTTATTATGAACCAGAGTAAAGAGAAATAAACCAAGTACACAATCGATTTGTTCTTTAAGCCAATTCAGTTTTTCCGGTAGGAATTATATATGAAGTTAAACATAGTATGGTTTAAATTTATGCAAGACTTAGCCAATATCTTATGCATTTTTACTATGCTTCCTTATAACTATCAATTTTCTGCTGAATTTGAGATTCTTAATTCAGTATTTTGAATTTAACCAAAATTTTCTTATCTGAAATTTTTTAAAATCTCAATTAAACATTTCCAAAATGTTACTCCGATGCCGTGATATTGAGATTTGGATAAAGCTTAATTGTAAGCAACAGGTATACTTGTCTTTTCTAAAATATTTTTTTCAGAGATAATATGAATAATGAATGAATAGTATGTGAAATCAGTAAAGAAAAAAAAGAACTATTTGAAAGAATGATTAAAGCAATTTTGGTATTCAATAATCATGGGAAGCCACGTTTGTTGAAATTTTACGTCCATTATGTAAGTTAAAATATTTTAACATCAAATATATTTCGGATTATTCAATATACATGGATACATAGGATAAATGTCACATATCAGTAACATTAATATTGAAATTGAATTCTGCCATTCCTCACTTCTTCCTTATGACGATAAGTAATGGTACCATCGGTCTTGCTTAAATACAAGAACCTTATGTTAAATATGATTAGTTTCATTAAATATGAGTCAAATGTGAGGATTGAAATGTGTTTAATCATCTGATTGAAAAGTATTAAAAGAATAGTGACATCTTTGTCGATAATTTAGCGGGACTTTTTGTATTTATTGATAATATGAGATTTTATGAAATTAATCACTGTGTAAAATTCTGCGTTCTTTATAACTATCAGACAATTAATATTACGTTTTATATTACCTCATAGTAAATTGATCACCGATAAGGGAGTGATTGAAGTTATGGTATTTTATCGCGAAAAGTTTTGCAGTTAAAATTCTGTAAATTATAGCATTTGGTTTTTATGAAGTAATATACTCAATAGTGATTCGGATAAAATTTTTCAAACAGTAAATTAAAATTAATGTAATCCATGTAACATAGTCGAAGTATTTGTTTAAATTTGCAGCCCGAAGAAGAGCAACAGCACATTATACGTGAAACATTCCAGTTGGTTTCAAAACGAGATGATAATGTTTGTAATTTCTTGGAAGGTGGCTCATTAATCGGTGGATCTGATTATAAATTAATATATCGACACTATGCAACGCTATATTTCGTATTTTGTGTTGATTCATCGGAAAGTGAACTTGGCATTCTGGACCTGATACAGGTTAAATCTGTTATATTGATAATAATATGCTTTTTTGCTCTGATTAATGGAAATAATTATAAATTAAGTAATACTGAATCATGACATAATCTAGGCTGTTAACATGGACACAGAATTTCTTCTTTTACCTATACAGATAATAAGGAGTATAGTGTATTTTGTGATGCCTTTTAAATCGCTAACGACGAATTCAAGCTAGGAAGCAAAGAATACATGAACATGAATTAATATAAAAAAAGAATCTTTTATGGGTGTCTAATATGAAAACTTCTTTTTCCATTCCGTTATCATATCCCTGAGCGTTATTGATTAATGAAGCGCTAGTAAGAAAAGTATTTTCTGCAGGTATTTGTTGAAACATTGGATCGATGTTTCGAGAATGTTTGTGAACTGGATCTGATCTTTCATGTTAATAAAGTACGTTTTCGTCAGATTTTTTATTAAGATGACGAGGTACAGTTATTGAATTATCAAATTCTGTTCATTACAATTATTGAATTTATGAAATTCTGTTCATTTCGATGGTTTATACATTGTTTGTTTCATTTCGCATAAAATTATAGGTGCATCATATACTTGATGAATTAGTTATGGGTGGAATGGTGCTAGAAACAAATATGAACGAAATTCTTTTACGAATACAAGAGCAGGAAAAAATGGAAAAAGAGGAGGTTTACAATTGTTATTTTTATATGTTTTAGCGAAAATTCGAAAACCAGAATCCAGTATGCTTTATGTTCAAAGTATCGGAAAAAAGTGTAGACGAATAGAGACTATTAGTTTCTAAGAAAGTTAATTAGCTATCATTTTCAATTAAATTGCAAATACTCGTTATTTATAAGGAGATTCGATTCACGATCAGGAATTTCATAAGCAGTTTTCTAGGCCGGAATCGCAGCGGCTCCAGCTCGTGCTGTTAGTGCTGTGAAAAGTATGAATATATCGCAGCATATCAAGGACTTCAAGCTTGCCGATATCAATTTATCGAACATAAAAAAGCCATTCTGATAAGTATATTATACTTTGCTATCCTGATGTATAACACTTAACAGAGCTAGGTATTGGTATTTCATAGGTAATAAATGTGTAACGATTTGTCATGTGTGCCCTTGTGATATTAAATTTTTATTCAAAATGATGTTCTCATTTTCTCGTACTTCTCCTTTTCTTTTCGAAATGACATTATCAAAATTTCTGTTTCTGTTCCTTATGCCCAATTCTTTTTGGAAGACGGTGACTAAATTTGAGAAAATTTCCATGTGCAGCAGTTGAGCTTGATTCATTTTTTTTAATTTGTTGATAAATTGTATAATTACAAATCAGACTGAGGTACATTTCGAATTTTTTCAAGTAGCAGTTGATTAAAATTTCAAGTCTTTAAATTCATGAAGTGATTGATCATTCTTCAATTTACTTTTTTATGTATCCATATCACTTCCAAACGTTGTGAAGTACTGTGATAAATCATTCGTTTTTATTCAGCACGTTTGTTTTACATCATAGACTGTCCAAAAATCTCGAGAAATTTGCTTTTTTTTATCGGATTTAAATATGTTTGAGGAATTAATTTAGCTCTGTTTGCTCAGGCATTGAGGAGGGAAAATATTTCGAACATCGATAAGCAGACATTCTACCTGTTTCATTCATAATTAATCCTAGAGAGGTATTGTTTTTGAGGCAATTTTTATGAATCCGAATTTTTCTTATGGAAGATAGTAGTGACCAGTGTGGGAATCGAAATATCAAAATATTTGCCTAAATAATTATTTTCTTATCTCAGATTAAAAATTCATATTTTACTTTTGGGATAGTAGCGAATATTTAAGGCTAATCATCATAATCCATTAAATTCAAAATACATATGTTCATTTTAAAGAAAATTTTACATTATCAGTATGAATTTTTCAGAATTTTTAAGAAAGTTATTTTCAATTATTGACTTTAAAATATGAGAACGGAAGTTAATCAAAGTATTTTCAAGAATTTCGGTCCATGCATTTATCGAACATTATTCCCTTTTTTCTCTTGATTGAAACAATAACTTTTGCGGTACTTCATTTTCCGGGTGAGCGTCATCTCAGCAATATTCGTCAGCTAACATTTGGTGGACAAAATGCTGAAGGATATTTTAGGTTAGCCTATTTCATTCATCACATGATTCACTAAATGCTTGGTATCTATTTATTATGAAAATTTTATGACCGCTTATGTCTTCTCATTACTGTCTATCCGATAAGGATAATAAAATTATTACTAATAAAATTTATCTTTTTTTTTCATTCATATATTCATCTTTTTTTTTGAAAATTTATATTATTACACAACTATTTTAAGTTTTGATGGGAATTGGCTAACATTTCAAGCAGCTGGCATTCCGGAATATGGCACATCTTGCGATCAGGTATTACTTTTAAATTTGATCACGTTTTACTCGTTTCTAATTTCAATCCTACCATTAGCTTTCTATAATAAATTCTCATGATTCAGTAAAGATTTATTAAATAGACTAAAACTGTTAGGGAAAAACAAATGCCTTTTTCAACTCATTTTTTCACCAAATTATTGGTAGCATAATTTTTAATGGAATTACAGATTTATAAAATTGATTTAACTGTGTCACCGAAAAAACAATTTCCACAAAGAATGAGCACAGGTGAAATTTGCTTTTTATGAGAGCTAATTCCCGAATTTCATTTATTTGACTAATATTACTAATATTTACTTTATTTTTAGGTCAAAATTTGCTCCATTTTTCATTCATCAAAAAATTTTAGTATAAAATTTTGTATTTCAGGTATCGGAGCTTGTACTTGTTCCTACTTTTATCCAGACAATCGTTATATGATCTATGCAGGAACATTCCAACATGCAAATTTTACTTCATCAATTAATATTGAAAGTTGCCCGACGAAAATGTGTCAAACTCAGCGTGCTAAAACCGATCCACATTTAAGACATTTGTGTAAGCAATTTTTTATTTTACGTATTTTGCATATCAAATATTCAGAAATCTTAAACTTTTCGACCTAAAGCTTACTGATATCTTTCATTAACTTTCAAATTTCATAACTTATATTTAATTCTTTAATTTATTTCAATTCTCATATTTTAATCGTCGTGTTATTTTCAATATATTTATATCAAAGTATTTTAATATTATATTCTTTTGCTACATAATATTTTTTTCACTAGGCTGACTAAAAGTTCTTAGAACGAAGTGTAAAATCAGAATTTTAAACTAAAAATTACGAATTGATTTAAAAAGAATTAGAATGAAAACACAAATTATGAATATTATCAAGTTAAGTACAAGTATAATATAAGCAAAATTAATGGTTTAGGTTGAAACTTTGAAATAACTATTTTGTTAAAATATCGCCGACGTTTCTCTCTACTTCGTACAAATACTGACGTAATAAATGATTTTGAATTTTAAGATGATATACATAATTGATTATATGATAAGGCAATACAAGTTGCCAAAATAACAAACCAAAATAAGACTTATTTTTATAGGTAATACAAGTTACACGTGGGATCTATTCCCGGAATACGACATTTTTAAGGTTTTTCCGAAAACTTTCAAGTATGAGGATATAAAATTTTTGTTCCTTATGATGAAAATTTTTTTGTAATAAAATTTTAAGAAAATTTTTTTTAATAAAATCTGAAAATTTCCGCCAACTACGAAACACGAAATTCAATATATTAATTACTCAAGATTACAGATAAACGAATTTGGTACAGTTATAAGTCGTTTGACCAATACAGCAGGGTACGATGCAGAAGGAGCCGTTTCACCGGATGGTCAAAAAATCGTATTTACCTCACTAAGAAGTGGTGATCCGGAAATTTGGATTATGAATTCGGATGGAACAGAACCAAAACAGGTTTATTATTATCGTCTGTCATTGCTCCATGAGAATCGACTTCTGTTTCAATTTGCTGAATTCCTGATTAAATGGATAATTGCAGGCATTATTCCTTCATTATTACTCATTGCGAAAATAAATTTTAGTTTTTTAAAATTATTACTTATTTTTTTTATTGCAATATTGTAAAAATTCTAATATGCAATTTATTTCAGTTAACAAATGAACTTGGTTATGATGGTGGTCCATTTTTCAGTCCGGATGGATCAAAAATTGTTTTTCGTGCATCAAGACCGAATACCAGTGATGAAATTCGAATATACAAGAATTTGCTCTCGTGTGTTAAACTTCTCGTTCTGTCTTAATTGTTCATAAAAATAGAATTAAAAACATATTATCCTTTAATTATGGTGTCGTTTTCATTATAAATTACACGCTTGATTCTTTTCGGCTTATATCATTCTTTAATGATTTAATGATAAATGCCAAAATAGGATTAAACACTAACTTTTTAATGAAAATTCATTTTTTATTACAAATTATTATTTATTTTATTTCGTCCGATTTATTTATTTTTAAATTAATTCCACATTTTTTTCAGCTATAATTTGGTATCACCGCTTGAAATGGAACTTTATACAATTAATATTGATGGTAGTGGCTTAAGAAAGGTTACATCTCTTGGTGGTTCCAACTGGGCTCCATTTTATATGTCAGATAATCGTCACATTATCTTCAGTTCAAATTTCAATGAAACTGGTGGACATTTTGGAGCATTTAATTTGTATATAACTAATGAAGCAGGTGGAAATGTTGAACGGGTAGAAATTTCCGTACATAGTTTTCTGTGGTATTAATAAAAAATACCTAGAAATTTAGGACAAAATATTTCCTGGTGATGTTCGATTATTATTATCACAGAAAATTTACTGACAGCATATTCGAGAATTTTGCTCTGAAATTTTTTAAAAAATTCAACAAACTATCTTTGAAATACTTGGTGAATACTCCAGATATTGATTATTAGATCTAATTTTATAACAGATAACTTTCAATGAAGGTGGATTTGATGCTTTTCCGATGTTTGACCGAACTGGCCAACGCTTAGTTTGGGGCAGTAGTCGAAATGGACGAAGCCGAAGTGAATTAAATCTTTTCATCGCTGATTGGCACGATACTTACGCAATGGAAATTAAAAATCAGATAAAGGTGTTAGCACTTCTTATTTCGGACAAATGCATACAGAGATAATGATTGAAGTAATTTGAAAGTATCTAAATAATTTGCACATAAAATATATGTTTCCAACCTTCCCGGAATATTATTCAAAAAAAACATAAAAATGAAATAAATAATTCATCAAATTCTCATTAAAAAATATTTCACTAAATTCTCATAATTCAATTTAATTTTCTTTGCTGAAATATTTCGTGGTAAGAATTAAGAATAGATTAAAACAACTGAAGGAGCAATTTACTGAGACTAATTAGAATTAATATTTTGTCCACTAATTTTCATTAACCTTATTTATCAATCCAGTAAGTTGGTGATTGTTATTTGTTTCAGCATGTTTTTTACTGTATCATCGTTTTTTTAGGACAAAAATTTCTCTTTTTCCAATTCTACGGTGATAGAAAAAAATTGTCCAAAGAAGATTGAACAACTCACCAAAGATGATATTAATATGGCAGGTTCTTTCAGGTAAAGTTGTACTCATCTTACAATATCAAGGCCTGGTTAAATCATCTGCAATTAAACCTTTTTTTCATATATACATATCTAATGCTGAAACAGCTTTTTCAAAAACACTGTTTAATCTGTGGAACAATATGATAATTCAAGATGCATTTCATGAAGGAGTAACTATAAAGGCAATGATAATTTTTTTAAGTAGATTCTTAATCTCAAAGATTACAATATTTAATTTGTGGAAATTTTATAGTCTTGTAACTAATTTTGTTTTATAGTTTTGACGATAAACGAATAATTTATGGAGGATATGGTACTCATCTTTATGACACTACCTGTGAGCAGGTTTTTTTTTCGATTTTATTAAACAGGATTTTAATTTGATTATTTTTTTTCTATTATTATGATTCCTCGTAAACCATCAGGCATCATTTCATTTAGGTATTCGATTTAGACCTTACAATCGAATCGCGAAGAATCCGACGTTTGAGCACAGGTAATTCTTTTGTTAAAATTTTGCGTAATTTCTAATCATTTCTGATCTTCATTTTAATGTCGGTAGTTTTATAATTCATTATAAGTATATTTTTCTGAAAAAAAAGAATAACAGTAAATGTTTTAGGTATTGGTGCTACCCGTTCACCGATATATTCATCTAATAATAACACTATAATATATGCTAGTAATATTCTTACTGCTGATCGTTCCATCTTAAACAGTTGTCCACGTCGAGCATGTGACGACACAAGACAATCATGGATCAAAGAAATTTGTAAATTTTTCAATTTTGATTTTCCACATGTTTATATTCGACATTAGGAATGAATTACTTTACTTTTTACCTGTTTTATTTACTATCTATTTACTCTTATTTGCGATTTAATTCTTTAATTTATCATATACTATACAATTTCCCATACTCTATTATTGCTTCATCGTTATCGGCATTTAACAAAAAGAACAAAATGTTAAAACGTATTTTTTTGACTAGAAATACAAATTTTCTAAATATTATTAAAAATTTCTTAATGTAAGATATATTTCTGGAATTCTTGTCCGTTTTACTCTTATTCTTCATATTTTTTCTACTAATACGTTTTCGTTAATTACGCATACTTTTCCAGGTGAACAATCACATATCCTGGATTTATATCCGGATTTTGAACTGATAAAATTGAACAAATACGGCAATTTTATTGAGCGTCTAACAAATACATCTGGTTATTTAGCATTTATTACATAGATTGAATGCTTTTTGTTTTTCATCTTCACAAATTTTTCACTTCTGAATTTTCGTTATGGATTATGTTGTATTATAACTTTTAGACAATCAAATGATATAGTGTGATATGGAAAACTCATTTTTGAAAAGTATAGCTGTGTTAAAACAGTTATATTTGTCAGTGTCTCAATTAATGAAACACCGCTTATCAAAACATATTTTTTATGTTTTATGTTTAAAGAAATAAGATTTTGTAAGAATCGAAAATACATTTATTGATTATTTAGTTATGTAATCAGTTTACGACATAATTATACGTTATTATTCTTATGAAACGTATAATTACGTAATTATAGATGATATAAAAGGAGGTATGTTAATGTCATTGATGAATTCCAAAGAGTAAGATAAATTAACCGAGCACATGGGTTTTAGGTTATGATGGTGAAGCAAGTATATCTTCAGACGGAAGATATATTGTCTTTACCTCAAGAAGGAATGGTGACCCTGATTTGTGGACAATGGACATAGATGGAAAAAATGCTAAACAGGTTTGGTTTTAGTTCTATCGATTTGTCCGAATAATATGGGACTGATTTTAGGGTTACTTTCCAGTACAACGAGAACAGATTTTTCAATATTGCTGGAAATAGAAAATTTCATCAATAAATAAAGCGCAAGATATATTTGATTTGAAATGGTTCAGTTTTTACGATAAGACGTCGCCGGAAAAACAAATGCATATTCTTAAAGAAACGACTTCGCTAATTCTTAGCACTTAGGAGAATTTTGATTTAAAAATTGTGTTCCGGAAAAATATCCAGTTACTGTACTTATTTCTTGTTTCTCTTTGCAGATGACAAAAGTTATCGGTTATGAGGGTAGTGCGAAATTAAGTCCCGATGGACGATTTATCGTTTTTCACGCTTCGCGTCCAACATCATCCATTCAGCTTATCAAATATTACTGGTTATTGTGGCAGTAAGTTTCATTCTTTTGTTATCCCGATGATTATTAGTATTTTTTTTCATTATAAATATGCAATTTTTATATTTGTAGCAATAAATGTTACTTTTTGATTTTACTGTAATTTTGATTAGTTTAAAATTCATTCATTCGGTGTAATTTTGCAGATATAATGCTGTTGAATTGGCTGATACCCAAATATTTCTTATGCATAGCGATGGAAGTGGTTTAAGGCAACTAACGAGAAATGGAACAAATTTATGGCCTACGTTTCTAAACAATAAACGGATTTTATTTACCTCTAATGGCATTTTAGCAAATGGTACATTCAACATTTTTGCAGTTAACATTGATGGAAGCGAATTAGAGCAGGTATGAAATTCAGTAAAGTTTGTTCGAAAGTTTTTTACATGTTTGAATTTTGACAAAATTCAGGAATGCTATTGTTTCCGATCGATTAATTTATTATGTAATTTGGATATTTGATATTCTCACTATTATTATTATTATTACAGATTACCACTGATCGCGATTATAACAATTTTTATCCTTCTATTTCTCATGATGGTCTGAAATTGCTGTGGAGCCGGAACACTATTAATGTCCAACAGCTGAATTTATATCTGGCACTAATCAGTAAAAATTGAAGCTTAGTACGAAATTGAAAACTTTACTATTTGTGAAGCAGGTATTTAAATTATCTTTTGCTAATGCTAATAAATTTTACATAGCACTTAAGATCAAATTAAATTACTTCAAACCTGGAATTTTAGACTTAAATTTAAAAATAACACAGAATTTTAAAAAAGCTAAATAGATTTTTAATAATGGTCATTTTTATTTATAATAGTTTAAAATTTTTTAAAATTCACTTGAAATGCAAAATTAAAGGGTACGAAAAGATTATACCCCTATTCATTACAAGCAAACATTTTTTAATAAGACGAGAGAACAATTTCAAAAAATAGTAAACAAGTGCTTTAGAGAATATTTTCTTGGAAAAACTTCAAAAAAATATGAAAACATTGACTTTGATAAAATGCAATGATGATTCTTTTAATTTATGAAGACTAAATCAATATTAAAACGAGTACCTTTACGACAAACTGAGGAATTTCGGTTAAATAGGCACTAACGAAGAATCAGAGGTGTGAATCAGTATTATTTTATAATTTGCATTTCTTTACATCTGCTTCTAAGCGTTTTTTCAGCGCTAGGTTTGACCGTAAGCACAATAAGATGTCTTAATATTAGTGTGTGGTGGAGATGATAGGGGTGCCAATATATAAGTCGTAAAGGGATGACTTATATGATGGTTTTGAAGCGGGAATCCAGTGAATGATAATTATAACTAATATAATCGTAAGAGTAAACTTTTTATTTGTCGCAAGAAATAAGATAAACTTTTACTTGAGATAGTTCTGACAAAATGACTTCAACTTGCTCTATTTTACACATTTATTGACAGTAAAATATTATAAATAATGATTTCTTTCACGTTGATAATATAATAAATGCGAAAAAAGCATCCAAAAGATTTGAATGGAAATTGCTTAAACGTTGTAATGCTAAAACATTCAGTAGTTGGATGATCTATGTTTTTTTTTTAATTCTAAATAACATCTGGAATTTTCATAAATTTTAATTCGCAAATTCATAAATATTCAAATTAGAATCGAACAGAAGTAAATATATCTAATATGCGTTAACAATGACTAAATATTTTAAATTTATTTGCCACAACCGCAACATTTTTGGCATCCGCATCCTCCACATTTGCTACAACAACAACAACTAGGTTTCGGAGGAGGAGGAGGAGGAGGAGGTGGTGGAGGAGGAGGAGGAGCAAACATTTGGCCACAGCAATTCAACGTATTCGGAAAGGCTCCTTGAGGGAAGAGCCATGGATTCGGAGGAGGGAATAACTGTCTTTTGCAACGGCAAGTGCTGGTAAGGGATGACAAGCTCTGTTCAAACATTACCATCAGTAATATCTGAAAATATACATATAACGGATTAGTGGATTGATTTGGCTAAATTATTGTTTTCTCATAATTTTCAAAACTATTGAAAATTGTCGGAAATTTATAAAACAAATGTAATCTAATCATCAAATTGTAGTAAATTTTAAGGATTGTTTTAACGATTTAGTATTTAATAAAAGATTTTTCTTTTTGCGAAAAAAAAAATTTGAACTTATCAAATGAAAAATCGATTGTGATAATTTTTAAACAATAATCTAATAATTGCATCGTTGCATTTATTACAATAAAAGCCAAAAAAAACCAATAACAGGTTTTCCAGATAATTTAAAAATTATCATTGAAATCATTAGCTAAACAATCATTCCGGAAAATTGAAAATAAAACGAATGCATACCGCCATCAACATGTTGATTGGTGAAGATTGTACAAAAGAATATTTTCTAGAATTATATTATTTTTAAAATGAAATTTGGAACCGGTAGAAATTAAATGTTGAATGGGAGTTTAAGTACTTTCCAAAAGGAATCTAGATGTTTCAATGAAGTAGAAAACAACATTATGATCAAGTAAAAATTAGCTTTTTAACGTAAAAAAAAAGTCTATTGCACTTTATTGCGTAGTAATATTGCGTGGTTTTTTTTTTTTTTTATATCCGTAAGTATGTTTGGGTGTGTCAGTGCATATCGTTGCAAACTTTTGTAAAATATACGAATGAATGTTTACATACCTACAAAACAGTAGATTGTTACAGACCGGAAAATTTTGGTAGTTTATCGAAAGTTTTATAACCTTAAAAGATTCTTTTGTACTGTAATGAAACATTGATTTTCACATATTCTTTTACATTATAGTGCCAAAAAATTAAGATAAATTTGCTTCCTTTTCATGGAATTTAAATTTGTGTAAGAAAATTTATCAGACATCTGTTTGTTTTAACATTTAGTAAAAAACGAGAAGAAACAGAACTTTGTGCATCGAAAATTTAAACCATCATTTTCATCTACTCTTTATAATTTACAGTTTTATCAAATATGAGTGAATTTTTGTAATTTGGAGTTGTAACAATATTATAGTGTAAAGCATCTAACAATCATTTGCTTAAAATAGCTCACTAATATAATATTTGTTTGTAACCGGAAAATTAAAAAAAAAAGTTTTAAGTTCTTTCATCTTCCTGTATTTGATTGATTAATTTATTAGAATGCGAGTATTTTGAAATGAATTAAAAATTAAACAATCAAATTCTCCGAATTCTTTTTTAAAAGTTTTGAAAAAAAGCAAAACAATATAACAATATTATATAAAATTTTCAATTTTTGGAAGGCAATCGTTTATTTGTTTTAGATATTTAAGCTAAGGAATAAAAATAAAATTTTTATTACTTTTTCTTGTATCCTTTCAAGTTCATAATTTCGCAAGAAAGGATTTTTTTTTCAGATATTAAATATTTCCAGACACTGAAAAAACCCGAAACCAGTTCTAAATTCAAAATTTCAAAAAAAATATGAATGAGTAAGGGTTTTTCGTTTTTGATGAAATTCAAACGAAGCATTTCTCATTAATTACAAATATTCTTTATTCATATGAAATCGTTATCGTTATCAGAAACATCCATAATCGGAAATGCAATAGATTCAAGCTTATATTTGAAAAGCACAAATAAATATTGATGCAACATATCAAGGATTTCAAGTTTGCTGATATCAATTTATCGAACAGGGAGTTTTTTAGCACTGATAAAATATCATATCTGTTATGAACGTTTTGTTTTTCTTAGCATGATACCGAGATTGATCTTATGGTATAGTGAAGAACGACTAAGAATATAAGTTGAAATAATGATGGTTCAGAAGAATGTAAATTATCAATCTACGACAAAATAACAGATCAGATATCATATATTCTACGATACTGCGTGAGTATTTATTACGATAAGTAAACAATCGATCAACTAGTAGAATAAATAATAATGATAAACGATTAAAAATAAAAATCACTTGATCATAATAATAATTAATTCAATAAAATAACAGGGAGCTTTTCATCTTTTGAAATAACGATCAATTAATGATGATAAGCATAATCATAGATGATATTCAGATAATCATAAATGATATTCACGGGGTCATATAGCATTAGAATAACAAAAATCATATCTTACACTTCTATCAGATCATTTCCTTAACAGAGATATTTAAACTACATAAATAATTTTACATTATAAAGTTCTTCTCGGTTTAAGTCCTCGCCATCGAAAACAATTGACAGGGCCAGGTTTTGATAGGTATTCTTCATGAACAAAACGATTCGTCATTAATTACTGTTGTTAAGTTCTTTGTTCAAATAGTTGTCTCCATCTTCTTATATTTCTCCTTCTCCTTCCCGGAACAAGATCTTTTTCTTGAAACAAAAAAGAGATAACAGTAAAGTTTCTTAGTATTGGTGCTACCCATTCATACACGATATACATTTTAAAGTAATATATGTCAAAAATATTCTAATTACTGATCGTCCTACCTTAAATCCTATCTCTGTGTGATAATGTAAGGCAATCATGGATAAGAAATTTTGATTTGCCATATTTTTGTTTTCAACAGTATGGATGATTTGCCTTTCAAATTGTTGTTAATTTCGCTAATTTTTTTTTTAGATAGGTTATTAAATTGATATATTGTTATTATTATGATCACTTATCACTTTTAATCACTTGATTAGTTAGATTGCATCGATTATTTGAACTTATGAAATTGAAGATAATTGATTAAAACTGTACACAAGTTTTACCTTCTTAAAATTATAACGAAAATACAACGAAATGGTATATTTACCGCATGAAAATAAAGATAATGAATCAACCCGGAATATGTTAACAAGCAAAAAGCGTCCAGGAATGAAATTTTTCGGATTGAGAAATATCATAAGATATGCTATTCAAGATTATATACCGTAGCTTTGATCGTTTCATTTATTACCGTACTTCGCCTCATGACAGTATCCACGGAACTGTATTGGATTAGCTATCGAATTTGATTAGCAGAAAACAGGTATATTATTCAATTGTAACTTTTTGCGATGATATAGTAATCGTTACATCATTTTTATCTTCCTGAAGAAAGGAAAGCTCGTCAATCCATTATTAAATAATAGCCTTAAGATATTGATCAGCCGGTTTCTAATGATTTCAACTTATATAATCAAGAAGAATTTCGTTTCGCTGAAAAAATAATCAAACAATTATCGTGACCTTAAACCAGTTCTTCATGTTTCGGCTTTTTTTTATTTCAATAAAGTGCAATATTTATTAAACAGATAAGAGAGGGATAATATTTCTGTGAAAAGATAACTGTTCATAGCATTTAAGAACAACTTAAATCATTTCTAGCATACATTTCAAACTTGAGATTTTCAACTTAAATTCAAAAATGGCACGTAAATTTTTAAAAGAAGTTATTGTTTAACTTGTGATATTAGAAAATTTCTCAAAATTCCATTGAAATATAAAATTAGGAGAAACAAAGAGGTTATTCCAATGATAGGAATGGAAGATTCCTAATGAAATACAAAATAATACCAAAGAAACAGTAAACAAGCAACTTAAGAAAAGTTTTAAAAACAGAATATGAAATTATTACGCCTAAAATTTAATAAATTTCCATAAAAGGAGAGAAATGTTGACAGTATTAATTGTAATTTGTAAAGATAACTAATTTAATTCTCATTAATATACCTTAACTGATTATAATGATAGCTCCTTTATATACAGTATATAAAATGAGGAATTTCAATAAAAGTAAGTACCAGCTAATCATTAATAGAGTTAATGCACAGTATTTTATACATATATATAAAATTCTCGGTAATGCTTCTTTCCGCTTGCTCTGAGCATTGCTCACCTCCGTCTGCCGCCATAGGATGGCTTATATTGGGATGGTGGCGGTGGTTCATATTTCGGTGGTGGCGGTGGATCATATTTCGGTGGTGGAGGTGGTTCATATTTCGGTGGTGGCGGTGGATCATATTTTGGTGGTGGGGGTGGAGGTGGCTCATATATAGGTGGCTCATACATAGGTGGTAGCGGTGGTGCTTCATATCTTGGTGGCGGTGGTTCATATGCAGGTGGTGGTAATTCATATGCGGGTGCTAAAGGATATGCAGGTTGTGGTACAGGATATGGTGCTGGTGCTGTTACTTCAGGAACACTGGAATAAAAAAAATATCATAATGAATATAATTGCAAGGAAACAATTGTAATTGACTGCGAAAAAAAAAATTTCTTTCATTTTCGAATATAATTCCGGATTTTAGAATACTTGGATTAAAATGAAGGAAAAGTTAGCTAATTCGATCTAGCAGTTTACTTAAGCAAACTTAAGTAACTCTATACTTACCCATCTTTGCATCCGCAACATCCTTTGCATCCACCTTTACATCCTCCGCATCCACCATTACATCCTCCGCATCCACCATTACATCCTCCGCATCCGCCATCACATCCGTCACAATCTTTACAACAGCAGTCACTTTCTTTGCTCGGAGGAGCTAAGGGATCTCCGGGAAATCCGGGTAAAGGAGGAAACTGCGGAAATTGCGGAACTTGTCCAAATGGCGTCGCCGGCAGCCATGGAACCAGTGGATTTGGCTCAGGCTCTTTTGCTTTGCAACAACATTTACTGTCAACTAACGAATTTTGTTCAAGCATTACCATTAATAATATCTGAAAATTGTTATGGCATATAACGGATCAGAGGACTGATTTGGCTAACCGTACTGTTCCTTCATAATTTCTAAAATTACCGAAAATTCTCGGGAATATGCCAGAAATTTCCGGGTAACCTAATCATCAAAATGTAGCGAATTTTGAAGATTCTCTTAACAATTTATTATTTCTCGAACTTTTTTTTTTGCTGAGAAAAAGCTTTAAATCTGTAAAATGAAAAATTGAATGTGGTAATTTTTACAGTACACAATTTCATATATAGCACTGTATTACAGTGAAGGCTAAAAAAAAGCAAACAACAAGTTTTTTAAATAATTTGAAAAACTATCATTAGCAGCTAAATAATCATTCCGGCAAATTGAAAATGAAACAAATTTGCAATACCGTTATTTTGATTAACATTTTGTTGTTGTTGTTGTTGTTGTTGTTATTGTTGTTGATTGGTGAAGAAGGTAAAAGTAGAAGATGAAAAGTGAAGAAGTTAGAAGAAAACCCAGGATTGTATTTACTTTTAAGTGAAGAAGATAACGCTGATAAAAATCCCGGTTAAAAAGGAGTTTAAGTACTTTGTAAAAGGAAACAAAATGCCTCGAAGGTACGGAAAACAACACCATATCAAGAAAAAGTTATATTTTTTTTTTCTTTCTTCCAAATGGATTAATCTGTTATTTTCCCCTAACTTGTTGATCGATAAATATTGTTCAACTATTTTTTTTTATCCATAAATATGGGCGTTAATCAATCCGATAAATTTGTAAAACTTTTGTATAACCCATCTTTACAAAATACTTGTTATTTTAGACAGGAAAATTTTAGCAACATATCGGATAGTCATGATATTGATGATTTTTACATAGTTCTTTCTGGTACTTTGACGAAAACAATTTGTTCATTTTCATCATTCATATATTTCTTTCGTCTTTTTTAAAGATTAAAATAAATTTGCATCCTTTTCATAATATTTAAATGTGGCGTAACGGAATTAATCAAACATCTATTTGTTTAAACATTTTGAATGAATTGAAAAAAAAAAAGAAAGAATTCGATGCATCGAAAGTTTTAAACAAGCATTTTACTATTGTAATTTTTATAATTTAATCTTAGTTATATTATTTTTAATGTTAATTTTTTGAAGTATAACGAATACCTGTTATTTGTACATCTGAAAGACTAAAAGTAGTATTAATTAATATAGGAATTGAAATATCGAAATATATGATGTGACTAAATAATTATTCATTTTTGTCTCTCAAATCGTTCTTCATTCACTCATTCATTCACTTAAAACTTATTTTTAATTCCTATATTGCTTCATTTCCTATATTAATTACTTCATTCATCTACCTAAAATACTTTATTGATGCAATTAATGTTTATAAACGGAATATAATTTAAATAATTTCATATTGTTTTTTTAATTGAAATAATAACGAATTAAAATATTTTAAAATTAGCTACCAGAATTTTCCGAAATGCTTTAAATTCTATTCTGATAACTTGCAGAAAAAACGAAGAAAATATATTTATTAATCGAAGTTTTTAATTTAAACAAGCAATTACTTATTTATTTTAAATTTAAATTGTTTTTTGTTTTTATGTTTTGTGAACTTTTTTAAAGGCTTTATGACTGTAGAAAAGTAAGAATTTTTATCAAATAAATATATTAAATTTGAGTTGATTAATCATTATAAACAGCTTTTCAAGCTTCTAAATTTTGTTTAATTATATATGATTTCAAGTTTTTTTAAGAGTAATTCATAAATTTCAACACATAACGCTTTTCCAAATATTTGCATGAACACTTTCATGTATTGGAAAAAAAGGTGAAATTTGGCTTTTAACTTTAAGAATAGTGATTAATCATAATATATAATTCGTCCTTTACAATGCATTTTGATAGAATTTATCATTTCTAATCATTATCGATACGAACTGTCAAACTCGACCATATAATGCCATTAACTTTATCATTGATTTTGAAACATACTTTTCTAAAAAAAAGGGATAACAGTGAATTTTATAGGTATTGATATACTATCCGTTCACTAATATATTTACACAGTAACACTGTACTGTATGTTGACAGTAACACTGTAACATATGATAGTGATATTCTTATTTATCGGCATTGACACTATCCGTTCACTTATTTATACAGTAACATTGTACTGTATACTGACAGTAACACTGTAACATATGATAGTGATATTCTTATAGTCATTGACACTATCCGTTCACTAATATATTTATACAGCAACACTATACTGTATGCTGACAGTAACACTATAATATATGCTAATGATATTCTTATTTATGGGCATTGACATTATCCGTTCACTAATATATTTATACAGTAGCACTGTACTGTATGCTGACAGTAACACTGTAATATATGCTAGTAATATTCGCATTGCTGATCGTTTCATTTTAAACAGTTGTCCACGTCGAGTATGTAACGATACAAGACAATCATTTTGTGAATTTTTTTTGATTCTGAATTCACTGACAAACTAATTTTGTAATATATTTATACAGCAACACTATATACTGTATGCTGACAGTAACGCTTGCCTGATTTGAGCGTGAATTGGCTTATGGTGGAAATATCAGGTGGAGCGATTCGTACAGGAATTTGCAGAGTTGTGGTACATAGGAAAATTGAATTCGATTGTTTATTTTTGAAACAGTAATGATATAACAAAACACAGATTGAAGAGATTGGAATTGAGCATATGGAAACTATGACTTCGCCACGACTATTATGGCCTTTTTTAGATAAACTAAAGAGGAGGAGATTTACTGACCTGGGAAAATTACATTTAGTATTTAGAATTGTTGCACAAAGGAATGAGTTTGACTGAAAACGGAGTAAATTCGGTGATATGGCGATCTGGTGGGAACATTTGGATTAGTTATTTTAAACAAAGATAACTGTGGAATAAGTATTGAAGTACTGTAAGATTTAGTCTGTAAGAAAATAGACATGTATAGATAGAACAATTTCTATATACGGTGCAAATTTCAGTAAGAATATTTTATATTTTTACAAATAATGATTGATAAAATTAGAAGGATTCGAAAATATTTGTAATTAAAAATTAGTTTCAAGAAAATTCTCGACAAATCATGGATCAAAGAAATTTGTAAATTTTTTAATTTTGATTTTTCACATGTTTATATTCGATATTAGGAATGAATTGCTTTACTTGCTACCTGTTTTATTTACTATCTATTTACTCCTATTAACGATTTAATTCTTTAATTTATCATATACTATACAATTTCTCATACTCTATCATTGCTTAATCATTATCATTATCATTATATACTTAATCATCTTATAATCATTATATTGGATATTACTGGACACGGACGCAATAGTTCGCATCATGCGGCATGCGTAATACTTGAATGTTTTTTTATTTTTCATCTCCGCAAATTTTTCTTTTATTAATTTTCGTTATGAATACTGTCATTTTCATGCTGTATTATAACTTTTGGACGAAATCAGTTTACGACATAACTGTAAGTTATCATTCTCTCATTTCTCTCTATAATTACATAACGAACTGATAGTCTAAGAGGAGATGTATTGATATCAGTGATAAATTCCAACGATTAAGTTAAATTAACTTAGCGCATGAATTTCAGGTTATGATGGTTAAGCAAGTATATCTTCAGACGGAAGATATATTATCTTTACCTTTACCTGATTTGTGGACAATGGACATAGATGGAGGTGGAAAATATCCTAAACAGGCATTGGTTTTAATTCTAACCGATTGAACTGGATAATATGGGACTGATTTTGAGGTTACTCTCAAGTTGATATCTTATTTCTATCAATTTATGGAGTCATAATTAGATAATTGATATATTCGCTTTTTAAACGGTACAGTTCTTTCATTTTCTCGAAATATTTTTAGCATCATTTTTGCACTGTAATATGTACTGTAGTATACCGTAATATTTTTAATTAACCAAAATATTACGGTAAAACATCGTTTGAAAATGCTTATGCATAAAGAATTGTTTAGTAATATTGATTAAAAAAGGTTTTAAATAATATTTTAAGAACTCTTATCTCCTTGTCTTTATTTCCTTGTTTTCTTTTTTCTTCTAAACAACACGATTTCCGTTTCTTCCCATCTATTCTGAGCATCCTTTCCGGAAGTGATGATGATTGCCGCATGCGGTACACGAATTTTTAGATGCAGAATGTGAATATATGTGATCGCTTATATGCGGAATGAGAAGGTACCTTATTTGCGGCTAGTGAAGCCGGATTATAAGGATGATGTAAAATTTTATGGGATATACTTGTTGATGAAATCAAGAAACCGAAATTTAACTTGAATTTGTTTTGACCTTTTATAGTGGTAATTAATATGACTTGAATATGTCCTGATGTCATATAGTGATAATGAATTAATAACTTGGCTTGAATTTGTTCTGACCTTTTGTAGTGATAATTAATATGACTTGAATATGTTCTGATGTTTTATAGTGATAATTAATTAATAACTTGGCTTGAATTTGTTCTGACCTTTTATAGTGATAATTTTCTGTTAACAAAATGATCAGCTTATATAACAGGTGAAAACTATTAAAAAATTAACAAATGTAATGTTCCATAAACATTGCAGCGATAAAATATTTAATAATTAAATTATAAATTCTTCAATTCCTAATGGAATCCTGAATTTTTGTAAATTTTCAACTTCAATTTCAACATTTCAACAATTAAAGTAAAAGAAAGTTAAGTTAATCGTATTACTCGTGTGTTAGCATTTGACGTGATATTTGACGTAATACGTAAATAGCAGTAAATTTATATTTCATGGTATTTGCCACAATATTATCCTTAACATCCGTCCATCATCAGATCATCCACATTGTCTATTGCATTTTTGGCAGTCGGGGATTTCTTCCATCGGTGGAGGAATACCAAATATGCGACAATCGAACAGCTCACAAAATGGTGGTAGTTGTGGCCACATTGATGAGGGTACTGATAATACAGTTGAAAGTACATTTATAGGCGTTGGATCAGGTAGTTTTTTTGGCCTTGTTATTTTGCAGCAACACTTCATTTTTGTTCCTGGCTGATGATGTAGGAAAATAGCAAAGCATGGCAAACTTTGCTCAAATATCACTATCAGTAATATCTGAAAATGCATGTGATTGCTTATTGGGAGTTTATCAAGTCTTATCAAAAATATTAAAAAAGAATCAAAAAAAAAATTATCAAAAAAGTAATCAGTTAATTTAATTGATAAAAAATTAATTTAAATTTTAAATGCAAAGATATTTCGAAGTATTACAGTAATAGAAGTTATGAAGAGATTAAAAATTACGTTAGCAATAATTTCTTATCAGTTATTTCAATGATAATCTTGATTAGTATACTGATTAATTAAAATATGGGTAATTAATTAAAAAGATTTAAATTTACTTTTTCTCTTCCTTCTCTTTTTCCGATTTCTGATACGATAATCGGAATTGCTCATACATTCTATGATACTGTTATCATTTCTGATAAAGAATGAGGATCGGTTACTGATACAGTCTATGATATTCTTATCAGAAAATTCCTATCACAAAGTTAGTTTTCGTGTCTTTCACTGAATTTCAAACGATTTCTCATAGAATTTATGACGTAAATGACGTGACGTGAATCTTAAGCGCTACTTCGAGTATTGTCGAGATAAACTAACATTTTGCATTCTTTATTTATTTGACTAGCTAATTTCAATTCTATTAAAAAATTGAATTATCAAAATTTCTCCAACTTTACTACTAAATGAAAATCTTCGACTAAGATTTTAAATATTTATCAAACAAATAATTCCATTAAATTTGCAATATATTTTGATCGTAGAAATAATAATAATAAAATAATAATAACCACAGGTGATAGTAATCGAAGGAAAAAGTAAAAATAAAAAAAGCAAATTTACAGTATGATTACCGTAGTTACTTGTCTAATTATCTCTATTAATTATTTCTGAAATACTTTTAATATTAGGTATTTCGATCAATATAAAAGAGAAATGAATTTAACTTGATAGAAAGTACATGATAATGATTGATAATGATAATTTCTTTTATGATATATTACAGTTATTACAACGAAAGTAAAATGTAAGCCATATTAGATCATTTGTTTTTAAAATACTTTGAAAGTTTTCAATAAAATTATCATTTAAATAATCATTTCAATAAAGTAAATAAAAAATGAAAACATACCGTTACTTTGATTAACATGTTGATTTTTTGACGAATAAATATAGCCTAGGATAATATTACTTTTGGCAATGATAAGAGGATATCTGTTAAAAAGGAGTTTAAGTACTTTTTAAAAAAAATTCAAAATGCCTCGAAGGTACGGAAAACCACATCATATCGAGAAAATTTAAATTTTTAAAATGAATACTCTTTTATCCCTTGGTGGTCGGCATTGTTGTATGGTTTTTTTTTTCAATCACAAATTATCAATCTGATCTTTGTTAAAAATTTGAAAATTGATACCTGTTATCTCAGAGTGGAAAGTTTTGATAATTTATCAATTGGTTTATAATTTTGCGTTATTGTTTAGCACTGTGACGAAAAGTTCATTTTCACTTATTCGTGTATTATAGTGTCAAAAAGTTGAAATGAAAATTTTGCTTCATTTTTATAAAATTTAAATGCATGTAGGATTATCAACCTAATATTTGAACATTTAAATGAAAAAAAAAGACTGAAATTCTGCATATCGATAAATTAAACAGGCATTCGACTAGAATATTAGTTTAATTTTTATTATTGGGCTTAAATTTTATAATTTTAACTTACTGATTATTTCAGATTCATATATTTAAACGTTGATTATTATTGTGATAGTTAATGGTACTTATGGTAGTTGTCGGAATTTCACTGATGTTAGCGGTAGTAACGATTGATAGAGAAATCGAAATTTAAAAAAAGGAAATCTTTGAAATTATTTTTAAAATATTATTTTCTAAAATGCTAGATATGTTTTCAGGATTCCTCATACTCTCTTTACATTCCAATTTTTTGATTGTTTTTGTAAATGATCTAATAAATGATATATAATGTGATTTTTCTGTTCCGGAACACGATTATCTCTATAATCTGATTTTTCTTTTCCGGAACATGATTATCTCTATAATATGATTTTTCTTTTCCGGAACATGATTATCTCTATAATATCATTTTTCTGTTCCGGAACATTATTATCTATTCCTTCTGTTTATTTTGAAATTTTCTCATCAGCATCCGATTCCGGAAGCATTTGTATGGAAGCAATTTTTCGAAGTGTCTGACATACTGATAACAGTGATATCAGTGTACTGATAAGGGATACACTTTCTATTACTCCGTTACAAACCTATTGATAATGATCAGTTTGCGTAGCGAAGAGCCAAAATAACCTTCATAAGTTAACATGTTTATTTTTAAACTTGAAAAGAATTACAGGTGTATTTGAAATACAAGGAACTTGAACTACATCATAACTAGTATTACTTACTATCTTTCAGCTTATCAGTTGCAGCTTATCCCTGAGCAAAAGATCTGTTATTTCAGTATAATAAGCTGAATTAACTATTAATATACTTATGACATTTATTTCTGCTTTACTTGTTAAGAAAAATTTTATCAAAGCTTGTTGAATTTAAGTTATTACTAATATATTACTATAAGTAAGTTTATTACTTGACATTACTAAATATCCAACATATCACTAGGCTTGCATGAAAAGAAGAAAATTAAAGAAGGAAATCATGATATTTATTTGAATGGTATCTTTATCATAAACTGATAAGTATTTGTGTAGGATGATATACTAGTAGTATAGATAGAGGCAATGATATAGGAATATATCTTTACTTTGGAAAAGTAATAATGGCGATATGTTTGCGATACGAATTCTTACGATACGAATTACGATGCGAATATCGCAAAAATCGCCCATATCGCAAAAATAATATTAATTGAAATGCCATTGCATAAGATATGATTATTATCGATAATAAAGATAAAGATTACTTTAAATAAGGCTGGAAGAAGAGAGCGTAGAGAAATAAAATTTTCCAAATTGGAAATATCATATCATGAAAACCATTAAACTTATTATCATGCTTATCATCCTCACAGCATTCATGATAAGTATTCTAATATTGCTATCGAAGGATAAGCATTCATAGCTTTCTGAGATGTTGTTGTAATAATTTCAGCTTACTAGTTTCAGCTTACTTTTACCTTACTGATCACCAAAGAAAACTTGAGCATTTCACCTTAATTAATAATCCGATCAAATTTATTAAACAGGCTATTCATGATGATGAACCGGTTTCAAAAAATTCTGACCTTCATATAATCAAGAAGAATTTCGTTTCGATGAAAAAAAAAATCAAACAATTATCGTGATATTAAACCAGTTCTTCATGTTTCGATTTTTTTTTTTATTTCAACAAAGTGCAACAAAGTGTTGTTAAACAGATAAGAGAGGGATAATATTTCTGTGAAAAGATAACTGTTCATAGCATTTAAGAACAACTTAAATCATTTCTAGCATATATTTCAAACTTGAGATTTTCAACTTAAATTCAAAAATGGCACGTAAATTTTTAAAAGAAGTTATTGTTTAACTTGTGATATTAGAAAATTTCTCAAAATTCCATTGAAATATAAAATTAGGAGAAACAAAGAGGTTATTCCAATGATAGGAATGGAAGATTCCTAATGAAATACAAAAATAATACCAAAGAAACAGTAAACAAGCAACTTAAGAAAAGTTTTAAAAACAGAATATGAAATTATTACGCCTAAAATTTAATAAATTTCCATAAAAGGAGAGAAATGTTGACAGTATTAATTGTAATTTGTAAAGATAACTAATTTAATTCTCATTAATATACCT
This sequence comes from Cruorifilaria tuberocauda, assembly GCA_013365365.1. Lineage (NCBI taxonomy): Eukaryota > Metazoa > Nematoda > Chromadorea > Rhabditida > Onchocercidae > Cruorifilaria > Cruorifilaria tuberocauda. Next base: position 53,945 of record JABVXU010000296.1, read on the forward strand.
TAACTGATTATAATGATAGCTCCTTTATATACAGTATATAAAATGAGGAATTTCAATAAAAGTAAGTACCAGCTAATCATTAATAGAGTTAATGCACAGTATTTTATACATATATATAAAATTCTCGGTAATGCTTCTTTCCGCTTGCTCTGAGCATTGCTTCACCTCCGTCTGCCGCCATAGGATGGCTTATATTGGGATGGTGGCGGTGGTTCATATTTCGGTGGTGGCGGTGGATCATATTTCGGTGGTGGAGGTGGTGGTGGAAGTGGCTCAAACGCAGGTGGAGGTGGCTCATATACTGGTGGTGGCGGTGGTGGTGCCTCAAATATAGGTGCTTGTGGATATGCAAGTTGTGGTAAGGGATATGGTTGTGGTGGCGGTGGTGGAGGTGGTGGAGATCGTGGAGGTGGAGGACTGAAATTAATTAAAATTATCAGTGTGATATGATAATGAGAAGAAATTATCATTGCTTCAAAGAATGAACTATAAATTTAATTTAAAATTATTTCAAAATTTTCTAGCAATAATTAATCTTACTTCAGTCATATGATTAACTTGTAAAGTGCATGAAAAAAGATTTGAAAAGTTTACAATTCCAGTTTCGCAATTCTTTAATATTCAAATAAAGTTTGGATTTTGCGAATTTTAAATTTCAAATTTATCAAATAAAAAAGTTGCAGTGAAATAGGAGTTAAGTTTATTTAAATGTATATTTACCTTTCCTTGCAACAACATCCGCATCCATCGCCACATCCACCGCCGCATCCGCCACCGCATCCTCCGCCATCGCATCCGCCACCGCATCCTCCGCCACCGCATCCATTATTACCGCATTCACATTTACAACAGCAGTCACTTTTCTTTTCCGGCTCTTGTGAACCACAGCATTTAAATAAATTTGGAAATGCCGGAAATGGTGCCGGAAATGGTGCCGGAAACTCTGCAGGTGGTGGTAAAGGTGGTGCAAATGGGAACAGTGGTTCAGGCTGTTTTGGCTGCTCTTTGCAACAACAATTAGCAGAGGATGATAAACTTTGTTCAAGTATTATCATTGATAATATCTGAAAATGTATGCAGATAATTTTGTATCTTTTGAATTTTTTTTTGAAATTACCGGAATCCTCTCTCTCTCTCTCTCTCTCTGTCTCTCTCTTTAGCTTTGAAGAATTTACATAAAAAATATTCTCTGATAATGGAATATCAAAAATTGTTATTTTATCAATTTATCATTGAATGAAAGAATAATTTCTTTTCACAACAAAAAAATCGAAATGAACTATAAATTACAAATGTAAAATTTTGCAATTGTCACGATAAAAGTAACAATAGAGTATTACTTTCAAGTATCAAACTTTCAATTACTACTTTCTAAGTAGTTAAATAATTTACTTTATTTACGGATAAGAATTGAAATCAAAACAAAAAATCATACCACTAATTTGATAAGCATATTGTTGATTAGCTGATGATTGCAAAATGATTACCCAATGATTATATAACTTTTAACTGGTAATTCTAGGATGGATAAAAAAATCCGTTAAAAAAACAGTTTAAGTACTTTTACTAAAAGGAATCTAAATGCCTCGAAGCTATCGGGAAAAAAAACGAGAAAAATTTTGCTCTAATAATGCTGTGTAAACTTGTTTATCAAACAAAATTCCTGATATTGATGATATTTTAATTTTTGATTAAATTTTTTGATAAATGGAATTATTTTCAATAAAATATGTAACATTTCATGAATTTTTCATCTATAAAATACTCGTTATTTTTTGTAGATTTTAGAGAAAGAGAGAGAGAGAGAGAAAAAAAACGAAATTATTTATCATATCATGAAACTAATTAATAAAATTAATCAAAAAAATTTAAATAAGATTTTGTTGATTTGAATGTGAAACAGAAAAAAAAATTAAGTTAATTAATAAAAAAATCAATAAGTAAAAGTATGTTTTCATTGAAAATAAATGATGAAAGATTAAGAAAAGGTGAAAGCCGGAAATATCTTCCGTTTTTGTTTTTTTTTTTTCCATTCTCTATTCTTCCATTTTCATTTTTTGTTTTTGTTTTTATTTTTATTTTTTCATTTTAATCAATATTTATATTTTTTTGTGCTTACCTAAATCTCGAATCATTTTATACCTGTATTAATAATATAGATAAATTACAATGATATAAATGGGGGAATGATATTATCATCATAGATATGATATCTTTTATCATACTTTATCAGCATTATAGCTAAATATTCTTCATGATAAAAGTGATAAGATGATATCAATTACTCTAGTAATATTTTTTGTGCTTACCTAAATCTCGAATGATTTTATACCTGTATTAATAATATAGGTAAATTACAATGATATAAATGAGGGAATGATATTATCATCATGAATATGATATCTTTTATCATACTTTATCAGCATTACAGCTAAATATTCTTCATGATAAAAGTGATATCAGTTCATCATGTTATCATCGTTATGGATACGATATCTCTTATCATGCTTTAACAATATTGTCATGAAAAATCGAAATCAAGAAAATGCTAAATTCGTAAATGATTAAAAATTATATGTTTGTGTAGATATGCTCAATTAAAGCTTTACTTTGTTCTATCTGAAATCATTATCACACTTTATTATTTCATCATTACCTCAAAGTTATGGCTAAAAGTCATTCACTATCTTATCACAGTTTCATTATCATCTTTAAGCGATGATGAAGCATTTACAATTTACATAATTTGCATTTCAATTGTTTCAATTAACTCACACACCCTATGACCTTTACTGTTTATGCCATATCGGCTTACCGTTGTACAATAGTTTCCTTGGATTAACTTAGCTAACTTAATTTTCTTAGCCAATTGCTGTTACTATCAATTCTGAGACAGGATAACCTTTCTTAGCCAATTGCTGTTACTATCAATTCTGAGACAAGATAACCTTTCTTAGCCAATTGCTGTTACTATCAAGTTAACTTTAACTTGTACGATCAACAGAGAGTTCACATCCTAACCAAACTGCATATAACTCGACGGTGATCAGTAACTTAAATCAAACCCAATAAATTATTTGACAGTGAATTTCGAACTCAAAAATTCCACGACAAACCGTTACTATCAGTTCTGAAACAAGATAACCTAAAAAAAAACCTAAATATACTTGATGATAAAAATAATGATGTGATAACGATTTCATCTTATTATCATCGTTATCATTCATTTTATATTAACAATATTACACCTACATATTCTTCATGATAAAAATAAAGAAATGAACTTTTTATCTTATCAACTAAAAATATTCATGAAAGGTTATTTAAGAGTTGATTATCATCTACAATAATATAACTTTCATTTACAGTCTGAAGTAATGTGAATCGATACAGTAATCAAAATAAAATTTTATAAATTATCATCTTTCTCTTAAAAAATATCATGATTCCTATATATTTTATGTTAATCATAATTTTCACCGTTCATTTTTTTGCTATTTCGTAAACATTTATCACAATTAATTTACTCATATCATAGAATAAAATAAAATAATTTTAATTTCTTTCATTCGTAAATTATATTTTATTCATAATTTAATCATTCTTACTCTTTCATTTTTCCTATTTCGAATGATAATTTGATAAGAATGTTAAGATATAAACTATAAATCTTTTATTTCACATTTTAAGATATCTTTTCATCAATCGATTGATCAAATCACTCAATCATCTGATTCGTTAATTGTCAAATTGAGCGATTAGAAAAAGTATCATATATCAGTAGAAAAAGGAACTAACAATTCTCATCCTCTTTCTAAACTACTCAACAATAATCGTTCAGTTTCTGCTATTAGAAATCGTTGTTTAAAAAAAAAAAGAGAAAAAAAAAATAAAAGACGGAAACGCAAATTACTTTAAACTACGATTAAAGTATTAATTGAATGAAAAGAAAAAACACCAAAAAAAAAAACCTTTAAAGTTTTAATGTGCTAAAAAAAAAGTCGGTGTAACGATTAAAAACTTCACTAACAGATTTTAATTTAATTTAAAGGTAATTTAATTTAATTTAATAATTATACTTTAATTTAATAATAACTTAGCACATTTTCTAACTTTCGAAATGTCTAGGTATAATCAAGAAATTGAATTTTCTAAGTTATGAAATAGGAGAATTATGATAAAATAAATATGATTTTCAGTAAAGTTTTATCAATTATTGATTAATTTTGATTACAACGATTATTTTTCTGTATTTTACAATGATTCAATTTCATAGTATCTTAAAAATAAAATATATCATTTCTGAATGAACTCTTCAATTAAAACATTTAAAAGCAAAATGTTTCAGTATTCCTAAAGGAATAATCGCAATTTTCACCGGAAAGAAACATTATGAAGTCAAAAAATCATGATAAAATCAATTCGTTTTATTAAAATCTAATTAATTACTGTTTTTAAATTCGAATATAACAATTATTCCTAAAATTTTTTTAAAACAAAATACGAAATTGCCAAAGTTTTAACAAAATGTTAATGTTTAACATGATTAATATAAAACCAAATTCATGAATTAACAGCATAACAAACAAATAAGCTAAAATTAATTAAAATTAACATTTTTCCACTAAAGTCATTTCTATTATTGGAATTGCTGAATCGAAATACAATAAAAGATTACTCTTATTTTTTTATTACTCTTATTCTTAGATTAATCTTATTATTTTTTAGATAAACCATAACTTTTTTTTTTGAATTTGAATATTTTTTCAAAGTATAGAGTAAGTTAGCAAGAGTAATTTCTTCTTTTTTCAACGTGAATTTTCACCTGAATGGCAATTTTTCTTAGGTAAAATTGAAACAAATAAAGTTTTTTATTTAAATGACATTAGTAAAATATTTCATAGAAGCATAGAAGCGATAATTTTACTTTCAATATTTTCCTTTGTTTCAGTTTTTTAATGAAAAATAGAATGGAAGAATTTTTCGGTGAAAAATTTTTGATAAATTGTAAAACAATCCGAAAAAAAAAACCTTGCAAAATGAATAATTTTTATGGTATTAGTTTAAAAGAAACAGACTGTAATAATAAATTGTTTAAATTATTTAATAATTAATTTCTGATTTAAGCATTTACAGATTATTATATTTGATTGATTAAAATTCAAATCAAAACTCAATATGATTAATAAGTTTATACTTCAAATAAAACTTTTTTTATACTTCTCATATCTAAAGAGAAAAAAAACAAAAAGTTTGATTAAAATTTCAATGAAATTTTATAAAACATGAAAATAAAAAAAAAACTGATAAAATGAAATTTCATGCTTTAGAAAAATACTCGAAGCTATGTTAATCGTAAATTTTTCATCTATTATAATTGTTTTTTATCAAAAACAAACTGCAAAATATGGCTTTTATATTTTTCTTTTTACTGCATGCTATTAAGCTTCAAATATTATCCGAAAATTAAAATTACAGGACCAATTTTCATTTCATTGAATTATTAATTACTGTAAATAGATAAGCCAAATTATAATGAATTATTTAAGTTCCAATAAACCGGTTACTTACGGATTTTCAAGTTATCGCATTACAGAATCACCTGTATTTGCAAACTTCGAGTGAAACTGTCTATTTAGGAAACTGTATCATCGAACTATCAAATGATCTTCACCATTCAACGAAAATTTTTAGAGAATAGCCTTAAAATATAAAATTAATTGAAAAAATAAAATTGTTCGATATATGATATACTGTAAATGAAAGCATTAATATATAACATACTGTAAATGAAATCGTTAATATATAATATACTGTAAATGAATTGACAAGAAAAATAAAAATCGTGTTATAATAGTTAAGTAATTTATCTATAACTCAATAATATCAATTACTTTTCCGATTAACTTTATTCAGTGAGCAAATTATCGTAGGAATATTTAACTGATTATATTTATCAAAAACGAATTTTACAGTCTAACAATTAAACTGGAACAAGAAGCTATTTCAGCTTGAAATTTATTCCAATCATTGATGATCTGTCATTATATATGCAACTTCATTACCGTAATCTTTGATAATAAGTTACTGTAATGACGAAAAAACTGTAATACGGTGAATTGTAAACTATAAAACTGTAAAACCTTAAAAACTGTAATATTGTAAAATGATAAACTCATATCATCGTTTTGTAAAACTTCAAATTTGGAGTATAAAACATCTAAAGAAATATTTAAATTTAAAATTAAATTTCACTCTAAATTTTAAATTTTATTACTATTAAATAAAATACCTTAAATTGATGTAGGATTACTCGAAATTTTAACCTTTATATTTATCTTCTCGAATTGGTACTCATTTTTGCAATATTGAATCAATTTCCTTTGCGACCGTCAAATATGAAAAAGTTTAAAGAAGTAAAAGAACTTTGCGAAAAGATTACTCCATTCAGGACCTTCTCAGGAAAAATGAGAATGGAATATCCGTAACCTGAAATTACAAAATTAGAACTATTTTCATTGGTAAATTTTAATTTCGGGTCATTCATTGCTAATTTAAGATTTCCTGTAAATTATTGATTCATCTTCTTTCAATTAATCATGTTAACATGTAAGCTTTACTGCGCTAGCATGAAAAATAATAAAACAAAGGGAAAAAAATTGCAAATTCGTTAATTGATTTTCCTCTCAATTTCAGGTCAATACAGCCAATCAATCGAATTTCAAACGACCTCAATAACATTATTTTATATATTGTAAAGCAGTTATAAACATTTAATTATAATAAAGCTTAATCACAATAAATCTCATAAGTTTTAAAAATTGAAATAATGCCTCAATCGAAATTTCCTAGTCTAGTAATTAAACTGAAACAAGGGCCTATTTCAACTTGAAGCTAATTAAGCTTAAAATGTTTACTCCAATTTGAATCGCTCATTGAACATTCCTTAAAAATATACATCTCTTGGTTCTTTATTCTATTTTTTTAAAAGAGGTTTCATTCATCGATACTTAATTAAATCAATTAAATTGTGAATCGCTATCTTAATAAACATTCTAAATGATATTATCATGAAAATAAACAAACAAAGAACAGCTTCCACTCTTAACAATTTCTGATAAGAAGAATCGAATACTTTATCAAATTTAAACATTCAAATCAAAAAAACCTAAAATTCATAATATCAAGAAATAGCTATAAAATGATAAAAGTTTCCGCAAAATGAGAATTCCGGAAAGTATAAATTAGAATTCTAGGTAAAAATTGAAAGTTATTATTTAGAATTATTGAAATTATTTTTAGATAGTTACATTTTCCTTTTTAAATGCGCCTAATTGTTTTTTTCAAATTAAATGATTTTAAATTTAAATTTAAATTTCCTTCTACTAAATATGGGTTTGTTACATAAAATAAAAACGAATGATCCATAAGCATATATTGATTGGATCAATTTACGATTCAGATCTGCTTGATCATTGAAAATCATTTGATAAGTAAATGAATTAAAAAGACAATAACTGACATGAGAACAATTTAATTATAAATTCTTTCAACTCCAAAATGAAACTTAAAAACTTTGAAACTGAGAAAATAAATACGCCTTAGAAGAGTTGTATGAGATGAAAATGCACGAAAAGTTAATTTTTATATTTAGTAAGAGAACCGTAATTCATAAATTACGAATCACGGATTTACAATTATCGTGATAATCATACGTGAAAAATTTTTAAATCGCTAAAAAAAGTTTTAATGTTTTTTACAAATTGATCGTAAAGAATATCAAAATTATAAATGATCATGAAAAATATAAAAATGCTGCAAAAGAAAAAATTGAAAACAAGAGAATAACGAAAATTTAATCATTTACAAATGAAAAAAAAAGCAAAAATTTACCAAAATTCAACTTTAATTAAATTTTTTTTTCTCTTATTTATTTTATAGTGTAATAAGCGAAAAAAGTTAGCTCAAAAAACATTAATTAATCAATTACTTATTTATTCCGGATGGAAATTTCGAGTAGAGCATGATAAATTATGGTCATTCCTATTTTATTCTAATCTTAATTAATCTTTATCTCAATTTTTTATCAATATTTTTTTTTACTTAATTATGAGATCTCTTGTATAAATAATACAGTTTATATTTCTTATAGGTGACAATTTTTTTATTAACTGCTTTTAAATGTATTGAAAAATACTATTTTAGGAAAAATTAGTGAAGAGATACTTTTGAAGCTTCGAAGATTTTTAATTTCCCGGAAGTTTTCGAATGTTTTCTGATTTTTAGGTTTTCTTTGTTCAGTTCAGAGATATCGATTGCTTATAAAATGAAAGTTAGCAGAAATTAAGGAATTTCTAATTTAAGCTTTTTAATTCAACAAAATTAGCTTCGCTAAACTAATATAATATTATGAAAGAATTAGTACTTTAGAACTATATTTGAATTTTAATCACTTCAGTTATTCTATTATTTTAATGATAAGCAATCTTTCGAAATGCGCAACTTCGTAGGCTCAGAAAGTAAAAGTATAATTTCATAGGCTCAGAAAGCGATAAGAATAAAAAACTCTAGAAATTTCAAAAATTTACTAAAAAACTCAAAAATCGATCAGCCCAAAAAGCCCAAAATGCTAAGAATCAAAAAAGTGGTGAGGAATGAAAAGAAATGAAAGAAACCTAAAAGTCAGAAAACATTTCAGGAAAATTAAAAACCTTCGAAGCTTCAAAAGTTAATAAAACTTATAAGCTGAGAGCAAAAATTAGGAATGAAAAGGGAATCTTGGAAAAAAAAATAGAAAAAATTAAAAATGCTGGAAAATTCGTAAAATTCAAGAACTTAGGAAATTATAACAGCAAGAGAAATTCAGATAGTAATAAAGCTCCCAGAAATATGTCTCAGAAATATGGAAAATTTAAAGAATTTAAAAAAGTTTTAAAACTTTATCAGTGCGAATTAATTTACTATTTGAAAAGATAGAAAAAAGAATTCTAAATTTCAAAAAGTTGCAAAATTGACATTGAAAATGCGGCAGTTTAAGAAGGAAAGTTTAGAAGAAGAAAAACTTAAAATATCGGAAATTCAATTGAAAACGAGCCAATCGACTTCATAGATTTGCTTATCATTAAATGTCTGCTTTTCTTTTTTCTCGTTTTTTAAAATATCAAGCGTAATTTTGAATCAATTGATTTGACAGTTTAGTATTCGACAAATTTCGAATCAATAGGTTCGATTATTTTAAGTTCAAAGTTCAATACGTTTTGAATCGGCAGAAGAATTGATCATTTCAAGTTGAACTAATTTTAAATCAAAATCAAAAACTTAATCATTTTGATTTTGACAGGTTTCGATTCAGTAGATTTGATTTAAGTTCAATATGCTTTGCAGATTCGATCATTTTAAGTTCAATAGACCTCATCGAATCAATAGATTCGATCGTTTCTAACCGATTATTATCATTTTGAAATTTAACAAATAAAATTGGTTCAAATGTTTACTCAAACCGTTTATTAACTCTTCTGCTATGAAGAGGAACAGTCAAACTTTCAGAGAAAAGTTTTTAATTACTCAATGATTTAATTTAGTTTCATCGTATTATTTAAAGAATTCAATTTTTAGAACTTTCCCATTAAGCTGACAATTAAGTAATTAAGCTGATTAAGCTATTTCGAATAACTATCAAATATTAGCCAAAAAGTTGTTTGTTACTTTTTCAATTTTATTAACTTCTTGGTTGAAGGTAAAAGTCATAACAAGTTTTAAAATCTATTTTGAAGAGTAGTATATTGTAAATAAAAGAATTAAGCTTATTTTAACTCCGATCTTTAGATCGCTTTTCTTGTATTACGCAATTCATTAATTAAATTATATTCTAAACTTTGAATTATATTTTTATATTTTACAACTTGAACCAAACTGCAATACTTTTCTGAAATAATTTATTCATGCAATATTCCATTACAGGCAATTATGATACTGTGATAGTGATAATGATAATTCCAATCATTAGAAATTCATTCACTGATAGCCACTTAAACCAATTTTCATTATCAAATGATCTCATGACAAAGCAATTATGGTGGTGATAATTGATAATTTCAATTAATTCATTCAGTGATAACCATTTAAACCAATATGCATTATCAAATGATCTCATGACATTCCCATTTAAATGAACTTTTATTTTTTTTGAATTCATTAATAAAACAATTTAAAAATGCAAGTATTATTAAAAAGTAAGCAAATAAGTATAAGTATGTAGGATAGATCACGAAATATTTCACAATTGCGGAATTTTGTAACCGAAGTTTTGTTTGATGATTTCAGGATACGGTTTGCCAGCTTTTTCCATCTGCAAATTATGCAATTAATTATACGATTAGAAAGTGAAGCTAATTAATTAATAAAATGAATGCGAATTTTTAATTTTAACAAAATTTATAGTTTAAAATAATTGTGCTCTTAGGTAATTATTATTGTTATTCTAATTACTAACTAAATAATTAATGAATGTGAATTATTAATTTTGTTAAAAATTTCTAATTAAAATAATAGTGTGCTGTTTATTGTTTAGGCTTCTCTTATTGTTCAAGCAGTTCTTATTGTTTGGACTTTTCATTTTATTTATTTGCTTATTTTTCTATTAACTTCAGGTATGTGACCAAAAGAAGAGAGATTTAGATTGAGCTTGATGAATTGGTAGAATTCAATCGGAGAATGGATTCGATTTGCCATCTTTCTGCAACTGAAAAATTTAGTTGAAAGTAGTAATGGTAAAATTAGTTAGGTTAATTAAATTTTGCTTCTTTGGTGACGATGGATTAAATTGGAATAGTTTACTTGAATTGAAAAAAAAAATTTAGCTAAATTTTTTTAGGTAAAAATTTAGCTAAAATACTTTTTTCAATTTAACTCCTGCTACAATTACTACTGTTATGTGAACTGTGAAATAAAATTAATGAAAAGATGAAAGTAAATTAAAGTAAACTGGCAGTGTGTTGAACACGTGCGTATATACGTAAGTAATACTTACGCTTACTTTTTTAGATAAGTGCATAAGCTTGTGAAAAAAATATAGGAAGCATGCAAAAAGTGCACTAAATATATAAATAAAAAAGATATTGTAAATCGTTTCAAATAATATTATCATAATTTCCGTGAACAGATACGTATGCAAATTTAAAGATGCTAAGGTCAGAGGTAAGAGGTTAAAATATCAACGAATTCATTCAAGTTAATGTATGGGCAAAAATTTAACTAATGATTTAACTAATTAAATTTACCTAATTAAATTCAAGGAGAAAGATTCATTTTTGATAAAAACAACAACTTATCAGTTGTCAATATCAGTTATCAATATCTGATGACATAAGTAATAACTGTTATCATCAAATCTAAAATATCCTGAAAGTTTTGCAAAATTTTAATATTTAAATAAAATTTTGTTGATCATGAAAAATTTGTGGAAAATAAGGAAGGAAAAAAACGAAGAACAAACTTTTCGGCCAAGTGATAATAATGTGACGCAAACGGAAAACAGATCACGACCTTCGAAAAGGTCAACCGATTGAAAAGTTTCCTCCGTTGGTACACCCATCTTTTTAGCCCATGCAACAAATGCATTGATATTTTCCATGGATGCAAAATTTGAAATTGGTTTTTGAATTTTCTTTATAGCATTCGGTTCAATACCATTAGCTAATCTGAAATTTACCACATCAATTAGCATTTCGTATTATTATGTTTGATACTTGTAAAATTTCATTAGCTTACTCAATAATTAATTAATCAATTAATTAATTAGAAATATTCTGATAAATGAGAAATGAGAAAAGTTCTAGATTTTATTTTGTAAATGTTTAATGAAATGATAATTAAACTTACTGCTTATTGCTATATTTGATATTTGAGAAATTTCATTAGCTTACTCAATAATTTACTAATCATTAATTAATTAGAAAATATTTTGAAATAATAATTGAAAAAAATTCTTCCGAATTTCACTTTTTAAACATTTAAAGAAGTAATAATAATATCTATTGCAAGCAAATCTAATTACTTATCATTTAATTAAAATGTAATTTCCATTATTTGATTTCAATTTTCTAAAGACGAAAAAAAATAGAAAAGAGTAATTAAACATTGATAATTGTATGTTCATTTTTTGCCTCAGAAGGGTCAAGAAATATTTTAAAGAATTTTCAAATGGAATTAAAGTAATAAAATTACTTATAGGCATTCAACTATTACTTTTACTATTTATTATTTTATAATATTCAATCAAAATAATTACGGATCTATTAAACGTAAATAGGAAAGTAAATAGGAAATATATTTTTTGTAATTCTCAAACGAAAATTTTTATTTTTCACCCAACTGATCGTAAGTTAATACAATCGTCAATTGCTTACAACCGGAATAATATCTGCTCCGGAATGATATTTTGTTTTTAGTTAAATATTATTTCTCATTTAGCTAAAAAATTTCCCTTCCTCAATTACCTCTCTCATTTACCTAAAAAGTTTCCCTTTCTCACTTATCTTTCTTATTTAACTTTTCTCAATCATCTTTCAATCGGAAATTATCAGTATCTAATTTATAGTTATTCCTGTACTATGAAAAATATTTGATAATAAATTTTATTTCCAAAGGTTCCAAAAAAAAAGGAAAAGAAAAGAAATTCAAAGAAAGAATTTATTTTGGATAGACTTTTTTTTTAAAACAATTTTTTATCAAATTAGAAATAAATGAAATAAGTGATATGATATAATAATATGATTATGATATGATATATGATATGATACGATATGATATATGATATGATACGATATGATATGATATGGTACGATATGATGTGATGTGATATGATATGATACGATATGATATGGTATATGATACGATAAGGTACGATACGATAAGGTGATATGATATGATATGATATGATATGATATGATATGATATGATATGATATGATACGATATGGTACGATATATGATACAATATATGATATATATGATATGATATGATATGATATGATATGGTATGATGTGATATATGATACGATACGATGTGATATGGTATATGATACGATAAGGTACGATATGATATGATATGATATGATACGATACGATATACAATAATGTTAAATATGGAAAAATTATGAAAATATTATTAGAAGTTATTATTATCATCAAATATCTATGAATTATTATTAACTAATAGAGTAAATCAATTACTCTTAAAATCAAAAAGAAAGAAAAAGAACTTAAGAAAAGAATTAAAATGGAGAATTAACTCTGATAGAAAATATTAAAATGCAAAAGTTTAATAACTTTAGAATCTAAAGTTTATTTATCAATTAATTTACTTGCAAAGCAAAGTTCCATCCTTTAGTAGTCTGGAAAAATTCTCGGGTGTTCCTTCGGTTGAAATATTTTCACCACTCATTTTTTTGATCCATTGCAGCAAACCTTCTGCTTCCGCAGTGTTGAATTTTGATGCTTGCTAAAAAGTAATCAATATCACTTATGGGAATTGATATCATAACTGATAAATTATCAACCTTATCACATTTTTACTTTTTCGTTTACTTTTACTTTACTTTTTGAATTTTATACCTATGATAATATAACTATTTCAAATCTTTAATTCGATATGATAACAGTGGGATATATATTGTAATTTGAAGAAATGATTTCAAGAAATAACTGATTATGGTATCAAATATAAGTTTTTCATTAAAGAAATAAATTAATAGAACTTAAATAATACTGAATTAATAGAACTTAAATAATACTGAATTAGTAGAACTTAAATAATACTGAATTAGTAGAACTTAAATAATACTGAATTAATAGAAATTAAATAATACTGAATTAGTAGAACTTAAATAATACTAACTTAACAGAACTTAAATAATATTGAATTAATAGAACTTAAATAATAATAAAAATTAGAGTACCCAGTATTCTTTTCTATCTATTATACTTAAATCTTGAATCAAATTTCAGTTTAACTTCTTTTTTACTTAATTTTTTAAATAATTTACAATCATTTAAATATCAATCAAATATTTTCCCATTCTAAAAAATAAATAAAAAAGAAAAAATTCACTAGCATAGATTTTATTGATTATAAATTTTGACAAAATTCATTTCAATCTTTTTTCTTTCCCTCAAATTATCAATTTCATTTTCAATTTGAGTTATCAATTTCAAATTTTAAAGTTTTTTTTTTTAAAACTTACCTTTTGCATAACAGCAAAACCAAGACCACCAGCAGTTGTACGATTTGACATTTTTTTTTCTTGATCAATTGATTATTTAGCTAATCAAATTAGCTATTCAAAAAAGAATTTCACAAATAAGAAATAGGAAGGACAAGAGGGAAAGAATGAAGTGGCGGGGGGGATTTGGAATAAGAGATATTTTCTTTCAGCTAAGAAAGCTGTTGCACACAAAGTGTAAAGTAAGTAAGATTGAATAGAGTTAATGCTTTAAACAAAGATGATAATAAGCGATCAGTATGATCAGATATATAGCTGATGAGCTCGAGCTTCAAGTGAGCGAGGCGTTAACTTAGCTGATGTTAGCAACTATTCGTAATACAGCACACTCCACCCACTCAATGATTCAACTTTGCTAAAACTACTTTTCTCTCTTCACAATTTTTTCATAAGATTTTAGACAGGGAGAGAGAGAGAGAGAGAGAGGGAGAGGGAGAGAGAGAGAGAAAAGAAACAATGATATTTTTGAATAAGAAGATGGAAATTGAAAGAATAAAAATAGAATGGATGAAGAAACAAAAAAAAAATCATAGATTTAGTAAGTAAAACTTTATCATCATAATCAATCATTTTTTAACTTTTCCATCTTCTATTATTATTAGTTTCATATTATTCTAAGTATGACTCATCGTTTTATCACTAATTAATTAATATTTATCTATTATCATCTTTGCTTATCCATAAATTTTATCCATTGACGTCTTCGCTATTTGTTTATCATTAATCATTATCTTTTAAAGTATGATTCATTCTATTATAATTAATTAAGTTTTATTTAGCTGCTTATCATTTTCACTCACTTCGCTTATCATCAAATTTCTCTCATTTATCAATTTATCGATATCAATGAATAATTTATCACTATTCATAAATATTTGGGTTTTTTCCTTGCCACATTCTTAAAATATGAATCATTCAATTATCATTAATTAAGCTTTATTCAGTTGCCGTTCATAATTTTCATCCATGCTTCTTATCAACGATATTTTTTTATCAATCAATTTATTGATGTGAATTTTTCAATGCTCATATATGTGTGATTTTTCTCCCGTGCTAACATCTGTTTGAAAAAAAAAATTTTTTCAAATTATCTACTTCATATATCAGAATTAAAAGTTATAAGAATTAGTACTTATCAGAACTAACAGTTATCAGAATTAACAGTTATCGGAATTAACAGTTATCAGAATATTTTTCTGCTATAACAAAAAATCCATTTTGTTATTAGAAAATTTTAATTTTTATATATTTTGAGAAATGCTCGTATTTTAATAATAGTTACACTGATAGCAATTGATAATGCTGATAACGAT